>JAOTQR010122594.1:0-23605 GCA_025774065.1 Solanum ossicruentum | reverse complement strand
TTTTTCCCAAAAGGGTTTTCCATATTAAATACTTGTGTTCTCACTTTTACTTTGCTGCTCATATTTCTTTTCTTTATTGTCGATATAATTATAACATAAACTTATAATTACTGAACCATAATTATGCCATTTACAATCTACCTCCATTTAATAGAGTGAAAAGGATGAAATTCCATTATGCGAGTATTGAAGCACATTCTACACTTTCATGAAAGGCTCACAACCTGAAAGTTATCTTATATTCTAAACCTCATCATTACACATATATAATCGGAAAATAAACTAAAATTAATTAGTCAGGCACAAGATCTCGAAATAATGCAATGCCAACATTCACACCCCAAAACCATGGTGTCTGCCCTATTTAGTTGCATCCTCTTCCAGAAAAGATATGTTCAAGGCTTGACAAAGCTCTCCTTGGGAAATCAAACCTATGTGTCTTCAAGTACAAAAGCCCTTGTCCATCCAACTTCGGGGAAGAATAAAAGACAACGACTACATAATGAAACGAAACTACCATGTCCGAATGAAAATTCTCAACAGGATGGTGGTTTTTCAAGTGTTGGTTTCTGATATTTGATTTCCATTTTCATTTGCTTAAACAATTTTTCGGTTTCTTTTCTTGATAGATCCTGCATCCTCTAGCACATCAGCAGTTTAGAATCCTTCCCTGGACTCGCCTCAGTTTAACACCTCTGGCATCAACAACAGTACTAATTGCACATTAACATCTCACCCCTCCGCTAAACTGACCAAACGCTACTTTCCTTGCAGTTGTGCCAAAGTAAAGAAATTGCTCAAATTGATAAGGACCTCCAGGATTCTAGTGACGATTCAGTAAAGTGAAAGCACTGTATAAGTACAGATACTGCGGAGATCAGCTATACCAAATAGCGTGTCAACTAGAAGAAAAAATTAAAAGTTTCGAATCAAACATCCAGAGGCGATATTTCCAGGCAACTCCTCTTCACAACGATGAGCTGAAGAACTGGCATGATTAACTCGATTTCATCGAAAAGCAAGACGGTTTTGATTGGGTATGCTTTACCTGCAAATATGTTCACTAGTTAAACATGCCCAATCATAATCGTCTTTCTTTTTGATGAAATCGAGATAATAATGCCAGTTCTTCATCCCATCATTGTCAAGAGGAGTTGCCTGGAAATATTGCCTCTGGTTGTTTGATTTGAAACTTTTATTTTTTCCTCTAGTTGACATGCTATTTGATATAGCTGATCTCTGCAGTACCTGTACTTATAAAGTGCTTTCACTTTAACTGAATCGTCACGGGGATCCTGGAGGCCCTTAACAATTTGAGCAATTTCCTTATTTTGGCACAGCTGCAAGGAAAGTAGCATTTGGTCAGTTTAGCGGAGGGGTGAGACGTTAATGTGCAATTAGTACTGTTGTTGATGCCAGAGGTGTTAAACTGAGGCGAGTCGAGGGAAGGATTCCAAATTGCTGATGTGATTGAGGATGCAGGACCTAGAAGGAAAAGAAACACAAAATTGTTTAAGCAACTGAAAATGGAAATCAAATATCAGCAACCAACACATGAAAAGCCACCATGCTGTTGAGAATTTTCATGCGGACATGATATTTTCATTTCTTTATGTAACCATTGCCTTTTGTTCTTCCCTGAAGTTGGATGGACAAGGGCTTTTGTAATTGAAGACACATAAGCTTCGATTTCCCAAGGAGAAACTCTGTCATGCCTTGAAAAGGATGCAAGCTCGTCCCATCGAACCTGGAATGAAGGGAGATAATGGTGATTACCAACTGAACTTAAAAAATATTGCTGAATATAATGTTCAACCAACAATATCAACTATATCAACCTTCAACGATCACCTTGCAAAATTTTTCCACTGTGAGGAAAGATTATCAAACCCGACTATAGTTCCCATATATCTGCAAAATCACAAGGGAAGAGCTCAAGGTAAACCGAATACTTGTCAATACTAAGCAGCCAACAAATAAATATCTAGATCAAAGTCTTCTACATCTAATATTTGAGGACTTTTGGATGATCTTCATTCTTGTGGTCCTAAATATGTTAGGGGAAAGTAGAATTGAGAGTGAGGGAAAGATGCATAATCTTTTTTAAACGGACTTAAAAAGAAAAGTAAGACAAACAAATCCAAACACAGTATTTCATATTACTACCTTCTATCAGGATTCTCCTCCCCTTTAACTGTTTAAATCGCCTGTCAACTAAATATCCATGGTTAACCACCTCTAAGTATTAGTTGAGGCCTACAATGAATTGATTAGTGCGGCGGGTTAGGGGAGACAAAAGGTTTTGTCTCTAGGAAAATAACCCTAGAGTTATTCCTTTTGTCCATTAGTCCTAAAGGAACCGACTCAACTAATGGACCATCTTGTATTGGGCTCCAAGACCCTTCCTTTTTTATGATTTATAAATAAATAAAAAATCCGGGCCCATAGCGCAAGTTAATTTTTAAAAAAGAATTTTTTTCTCAAATTTAAAAGTTATTTTCTCAATCTCTTTACTTAGTGGTTAAGATTATATAAAAAATGTAAAATCTTTTTTTTTTTTTACAAAATGGTGGATTTAAAAATATAGAATATCAAAACTATGTGCTTAAAATCATTGATTGATTAAATATTGATGTATAATTATTTGTCTATATAAAAAAGAAATTAATAGAATTGTGTTGAAAATATTAAAATGAATATAAACAAATGCAACAAATATGACAAAACTATGACAATCAAATTTAATTGTGAAAATTCTAATGTACTTCTTTTTTGGGTAAAGAATAATTATCAACAAAATAAATTAATATTGCCAAAAAATAGTTTTTTATTACTATTTAATGAAAAAAAATAATATTATATCATAAGAAAAAGATAGCCCAAGAGAAGAAGCCATACCTTTAATAGCTGTGAAGGTAACGATGATAACCCCTGATGTGCAGGAAGTTTACAACCTAGAAATGAAGGAGAGTGAGGCGCCGATTGTTGAACCAGGGAAACTTTGAAAAGTGCAGGCAAGGAGACGAAGGGTCGAAGTATCTAGAAAATGTAGGGTTTCCGGTTGTTGTCTTTTTATGGCCAATGTCCTCCCTTTTTATTTTCTTTTTTTGGACCCGTCAGACATTTGCCCAAATTTGGCCCAATTTCTTCCTTTCATTTATCAATAAAATCGGGTCCCTGACCTAAATTTATTATAAAAGAAGAATAAAATATTAAAAATATTAACTTTGAAAGTATCAGGTCAAAAATTGTCAACATACATTAGATTTGATTAGAAATCAAGATTAAACTAAATCTACCAATCTTAAAAATCTAGTGGGAGTTGGAGGGTTGAGCGAAGGTGGTGGATTGAGAGAGATTTGATGGTTGTGGTGTGGTTAGAGTTGTTGTCACTGGTAGCGACGAGAAGTAGAGGTTGTTTGATGGTTGATTGTGGGAGTTGGAGAAATAAATGTAAAAGGGTTTGTAGTTGTTTCTGGTGAAGTTTCACTGAAAAAGGGATGAAAAAGTTTGAGTTTCATTTTGCATCAATGGAGTCTGCGATAGTGTGAGAGATATATGGTGGTGATCAAACAGTGTCAGCATTTGGAGTTTGGCCGGATATGGCGGTGATGGCTGTTGAAAAAGGAAAGGCCATTTGGGAAAAGGAAGAATTTTCTTTTAGGGTTTTATCTCATTTGAATTTCTTTTCTCTCTTCATGTTAAAAACAGTACACCGGATCCGACACTTGAAAAGAAGAAACTTCAGTACCCAAATGCAAGACAAATAAAAAACAGAGATGAGTTTACCTTTGATAGCTGAGGACAACGACCAACAATCAAAGCTCATGCAAATAATTGGATACCCAGAAATGGAGGAAAGGAGATGAAAGAGCTTCTAAGGGAGCATGAAGTGCGGCGAGTTAGGGGAGACAAAAGGTTTTGTGTCACAATTAGAAAAGTAACCTTAGAGTTACTCCTTTTTTTCCATTAGTCGTAAAGGAACTGACTCTATTAATGAACCATCTTGTAATGGGCTCCAAGGCCCTTACTTTTTTTGATAATTTATAAATAAAATCCAAGCCCTTGGCCCAAGTTAATTAAAAAAAAGATTTTTTTCTCAAATCTAAGAGTTATTTTCTTAGTCACTTTACTTAGTGGTTAAGGTTATATAAAAAAATGTAATTTTTTTAAAAAAAATGGTGGATTTAAAACCATGGGATATCAAAATTATGTGCTTATAATCATTGATTGATTAAATTGATGTATAATTATTTGTCTATGTAAAAAAAATTAATAAAATTGTGTTAGAAATATTAAAACAAATATAAAAAAATGTAACTAATATAACAAAACAACCAAATTTAAATGATAAAATTCTAATGTTTTTTTTTTTTTGTAAAGAATAATTATCAACAGAACAAATTAATATTGCAAAAAAAAAAAAAAAGATTTTAAGACTAGATCAGAAGAAAGAGATAGCGTAAGAGAAGAAGGCATACCTTTCATCACTATGAAGATAAGAATGATAATCCTAGATGTGCAAGAAGTTTACAATCCAAAAACAAAGGAAAGTGAAGCGCCGATTAGGGAACTAGGGAAACATCGGAAGTGCAGGCAAGGAGACGAAGGGTTGGAGTGTCTAGAAAATGGAAACCCTTGTCTGTAGGGTTTCTAGCTGTTGTCTTTGTATGGTCAACGTCCTCCCCTTTTATTTCCTTTTTTGGATCCATCAGACATTTGCCCAAGTTTGGGCCTAATTTCTTCCTTTCATTTATTAATAAAATCGGGTCCCTAACCAAAATTCTTTTAAAAAAGAAGAATAAAATGTTAAAAATATTAACTTTGAAAATATCAGGTCAAAAATTGTCAACATATATTAGATTTGATTAGAAGTCAACATTAAACTAAATCTACCAATCTTAAAAATCTACCAAAAACATCTTAGCAAAAAAATCATTATCATAAAATATATATATAAATTGTTGCTCCCTATAGTCTACATTCAATGGATTGTTGGATTCATTTTATAGTCCAAAATAAGCAATTTATTCAAATTTCAAAAGAACTATTGGAACTTTTTTCATAGTTATCCTTTATTTAATGAGATTTTTAGCTACTCAATATTTTCTAGGAGAATAATCAAAGTTTAATAATGAAAAAATAGTTTTTAATCATATTTGTAAATATTTTTCTTAAAGAGTGTGACATATCACTAAATGATTCACCTAATATGAACAAGATGAAGTATTATTAGGTCAACTTTATCCTGATCAATGTATAAATATCTTAAAGTGATTTTATCACTTATATAAAAAAGAACACGATAGCGACTCAATTACCTTGTAGTTTATAATATTAATCATGATAGTTTAACTTATTTTGACTCACATTTTAGTAATAGGATGATCAATTCATTATTTTTTGATTGAACTGTATAATATATAATTAACTTTTTAGGAAAAATATTATATGTGATTTTCTTTCTGTGTAATTGTAAATAAATATAATATGATACATTTTAAAATCTACTGATAGGGTATCAAAATAAAATTTAGAGTTAATTAATTAGTAATAAGTTCTTTTTTTGGAGCCAAGCAATTTACTAATGTCACGATTTAAAAATGGGGTAATAACTAAAAGATACTGAAACTTGACTAAACAACAAAAAAAACCTCAAAGAAGATAAATAGATAAGTACTTAAATAGTCATAATCTCAAAATACAAATCAAATTTCAAAACCTGGTGTTATGAGTTCTAAAGAGCATCTACCTAAATATGAGAATTGATAGATACCACTTATTCTCTGAAAATAAACAAAAATTACTAAACTAACGAAAGCATCCAATGAAAACTCGAAGCTTAGAGTCTCTCCATTGGAACTGAAAAGACCATCTGCATGAACAATCAACTGCCTCAGGGAAAATCCTGACTGGAATTTGTGGAGGGAGAGAAAAGTAGGGGTGAATACAAATAATATGTACTCAGTAGTCTTGATCGACTAGTCTTATGAATTAAGAAAACTATGTAGTAAACTAAGGACACTTCCACTTGCACACAGGAAAATCCAATCCGACATTATATAGAACATTGTGAATAAAAGTAAATACATAGTTCACAATACAAATAAGACAATATCAAGCAGTATATTCGATACAATGTATGCAATGCAATGCATGATTGATACAGGTGAAATCAAGATTGTCGACAACATTTGTTCTACTGTCACAACCTGGGAGGGTACCCTTCGTTTGGAAAACACTCGGAGACTATTACTAATCCCCAAGCAAACTACTTGGCCTGATCATACATCTATTCCATCAATATGAAGACTCAAAAATCATGGAATCACTCCGTAGGAATGTTAAATCAATAACTTAATAGAATAAGGCCAAAGGGCAACAAATCCATCTAATCTAATCTAATCAGAAGACTCATAAGAAAGAAAACTAAAAGTCAACATTCCAAATCACCAATCACTGTCTAGTCTATGAAGCCTCTATCAATATTGTCTATTATTAGGCGCCAATGATAGATTCATAGCTACCTCAAATCAAAATTAAAAAAATCTGAACTCTAATAGCTTGATAGTAAAATGAAAATCCTCCAAAAGTATGTAGGTCTCACCAATCAGATGAATGTGAATAGATCCTCAATGATGCGTCTGTTGATGATATGTAATACTTATCTCTGCATCATAAAATAATGCAAGTCCAGATGAACTTCAGTATATAAAATGGCAAGAAAAAACATGCATCAAGGTAGAATGCTATCAACTCAGATAACTCAAATCAAGAAAGTAAGGAACTCGATCAAGATGTCATAAGTCTATAGCAAGTGTAAGGTTTATACAAAGACCAATCATATAACATTCAATCTAATCCAATTAGAATACTATCAAGACCTATTTAGGTTTTCTCTAACCAATAGCTATCACATATGAGTTGGTGATGAAACAACAAAGCGGTGTTGTTGTCCACCCATTCAATACCTTTCCAAGGTAAGAGAGATCCACAATTCGTCAAATAAAACCCTCTTTAAGGACTTCAGATGTATGGTCCCTTTCTCATCCTATGCTAGCGACATAGTTATTGAGTTCAAGTGTTACATACTTTTGCTCAATTTGGTGCTCAATACTCCTCCTAAGACTCAATGTTCATAAACAATCAATTCCAATTTAACCAATCGATAAGTCTTTTATGGACACTTTCAACTGATCAATTCTATTATAATCAAGTCTTTCGACCTATCAACTGTCTAATCGATTTTCTATCATGTCTTTCAAAAGTGGTTTAGACAATCATTTAAGAGGAATATCAATTTAGACCACTCATTTGAGTTCAAGTTAAGAGGACTCATAGGATCATCTAATTCTATCAACACTATCGTCATGCTCACATCACAATTATAATCAACATTCATCATGTCAAGACTCTAGACTAATCCCTTAGCTTCATTCATTCAATTTTAATCAAATAGTATCTAGGTTTATACTTAAAATAGGAGTTCAAATCATTTGTTCAAGAAACAAGTTCATAGAAATCATCATAATATGGGTAAAAATAGGTTAAACATTATAGAAGTTTTCAAAAATAACACAATCATGGAGACATCAATTCCATTAACTTGTCCTATCACCATCAAGGTACATAGGGAAGAACAGTCATATAAGATTTTCAGAAATCAAATCCGAGGTCTCTTTGACCCAAAATTCAATTGTCACAACTAGGACATCTTTAAGCCACTAAAAAGACAAAAACACTTTTGGAACACTCTAAAATTCTACCAAAGCTCATTCTAGAGATAAAAGAACCACCTCTCGGAACTAATGGAACCATTTGAATCCAATAAGAGCGTTTGAAACTCAAAATATTAATCAAAGTAAAACTTTCACCAAATCTTAACTCAATTTTCAACTTTGGATCTCAAATTCACCTAATTACTCGAAATTTGATTTCGGTGACTCTCTAAAATCAATTTTCACATCTGAAACCGATGGAATTAATGGAATTCTATCTCATGACTTGAAACTCAAAATTAAGCAACTTAAACCTTTAAAATTCAACTCTTTAGTGAAATCTCAACTTTTTTATAAAAAAAATTTCAAAAACCATTTTTCATAATCAATCAAATAAGACTCGGGGTAACTATCAGAAGGAGTAAAATGATAATTTTTTTAGTATATCAAAAATAACCTTAAAATTCATTACACTTAAACAATCTGTTGGATATCTTTCGACTGACTTATAAAAAGAAAGAACATGAAGCGACACAAGCCAATAAATATCCAGACATGAAGAAGATAGTTTGTGAATGGTTTCTTCAAAATCAAGACCATGTAAATATAATAGGAGAATCCTTAGCAAGATTTTGAGCACAAATTATCTCAAGGTTTGGTTTGACAAATCCAAGCTAAGACATGTATCAAGTCATTTCATTGTTTCTAATAGAGTGGTTCGGTTGATATACAAATGTATGGAGATGAAATTGGAATCCATAAGAAAAAAACACACACATTTTCTAAAAAAGATGTTTCTAATATGAATGAAACTGATTTGTTTTACAGCTTACAAGCTGATCATTCTCTTGCTAGGAAACAACTAGAAGAAAAAAGCATGTCAAAGAAAGGCTTACGATGGATATTTGTTGCAATAAAGATAGATCTAGAAAACAAAAACTTTTATGGATTATTCAAAAATATACAAAGCCACATTGCTTTGAGAATATCAACATGAACAACTTGAATTGTCACTATAGTACAAACAAAAGAGCAAGGATGACAAAGGTGCTTTTTGATGAATATATTCATTGGTTTGACCATAAGATGCATGGTAGACGAATTTTCCTTGTCGTAGACAATTATCTAGCACGTCATAGAAATATTAAGGACTACAAAGTGTTGAATTATTTTTCTTACCACCCAATATGACATAAAAAAAATTCAACCTTATGATGCTGGGATAATAAGAGCTTTTAAGATGTATTATCGTAACAGATTTTATCGTAGAATATTAAAAGGCTATGAAGTGGGGCAAACTGATTGCTCCTCATTATTGCATTTCATATTTTGATTGATAAAGTTATCACTGCAAAGCTTTCCAAAACCTAATATCTCGCATTATCTATGAGATCAACGATACTCATTTATCTAACACCTCACTATTATTAGACGATAAGTATATATATCATTCTTTCTTTATAATGTAATATGAAGTGGTTATTGAACATATTTTATCATAGACAAACATAAAGTATATTGAACATCTCCACATGAGCTTAAAATAAAACATATCTCAAAATGGGCTTAAAATAATTTTACTTTTTCTTTTTCTTATCGAGAACCTAGAGTAGTATTTGACTCTCAAAATTCAAACATTGTCACATAAATTGGGATAGAGAGAATATGTGGTTAAAATACCCTTCTTAAAAGAGCTAGTACATTTGGAATAACTTTTTAGAGGACATAAAAGTTGTAAATATGAATTCCAAAGTAGAGGGCATGTATAGGAGCGATAGAATTAGAAAAGAAATTTGACATTAACTGAAGCTAAAAATTGAAAGCATGACAAGAAACTTTAAGAAGAATCTACTAGATGCTAAATTTTATATTGACACTCTAATTTCCTTTTAAAAAAATTATCTTGCACTCTCTAATAAGTAATTTTTTTTCAATGAGTAATTTTCTTAAACATCACCTATCATTATTGATAACTAAACGAAGAAAGACCTTCTGCCAGAAAAAAAATGAATTCCAATGATAAAAAAAATTGTTCCATCTAATTTGTCCTCTTCTTTAAATGTCGACCACCGCTTACAAAAAACTCAGCATATGCCAGAGGAGGTAGAGGTTGAGTGTTGGATTTAATCTCTTGGGGAGATGGATTATTGAGCTTTTCAATCTCTTTTTGCATTGTTCGAGCATAATTCAGCTGGGTGTCAAGTTTTTGCACCTTAGCATTTTCAACTTCATGAGCTTCTTCTTGTTTGAGATGTGCTATCTTTATATTTGTTATTTTCCTCATCAAAGATTTTGTTCTATTCTTCAAAGTTTTCATTTTCTTTTTATTGTTTCGATTTTCACCTTGACCTTCTTATGTTCTCCTCGAGTATGATTGATAAACCCCACAAAACCATCTTTGCTGAGTATATCATTTTCATTTTTTTTCAATGCGTTCAAATATGATATGGTTTGTCTCTCTGTGTCTTGTAATTTGCAGAAACGAGAAACGTATTTTACGAGGTCTCTGAATCCTAGATGTTGTGACAGAGACACCAAAAAATAAAGTGAAAAGAGAGCGAGAAGTTGTGATTGAAAATCCCTAATTCTCAAGTTGCATTAGAGAAAGAATTTGAGGGGTAGAAATGAAGGAACAAAAGAAAGATTGTTATAGTTGGTGTGAGATATTTTGACAAGATAGTATTTGAAAATTCTATAAACAACATTCTATATCTGAAAAGATTTACATTAGATCTGATCAAAAACCAAAAGTAGACCAAACTTATCAATCTTGAAAACCAACCAAAAATATAATTTTTAACAATAAAACAAACATCGTAAAATAGGAAAAATAAAATATTATTATTATTGATTCATTATTTGCCCAATGAAGCGAAATTGAATAGAAGATCATGCAAAATTAATGATATTTAATAGAAAAATCCACAATTGTCCTCCATGAAATTAATTTCAAGTCATCATCTATTAAATCAAATATTACTTGGTGGGAAAAGGAAAAAGAATTTCATTTCTAGTATCGAGCTCTGTTTAAAAATATAACCAGAAAGAAATATGCAGGATAGAGTGAATTTAAAATTAAAAAAAATCATATTTATGTTGTGAGACCCCGTGTTTCTCGCCTTTCATAATATGATAGGGTAGACTGTTATATAAGACATATATGATTTTGGATAGAACCTAAGGATAATAAGGCTGTCAATAGGTGGTAATATCAAGGACTTAAAGTTTTAAGACAAAGGAATCCCCTAAATACACATTTGGGATTAAAGAAATGGCACGATTTGCACCTTGCTCTTTTCGGAAGGTTTAAACTAAGTTTCACTTTTCGGATAGGACTAAGAGTGTATAGTATGCTAATAATAGATTTTTAAAGGTTATTTTAATAGCACAAAGGCCATACATTAAGTTTTGAAATCAAGAAAGTTGCATGATAAAGGTTGGCCAAAGTCACTGTAAGTCTCATTAATGAATCCTTCTTAAATTTGTGTCAAATATATCAGGTCATTTCTCCCAAAATATAAGGATATAGAAGGTCCATTACATATCAAATCGAAGATCTATGAGTCTAGTTTGCAACGAACAAAACCTCACATCAACCCAACCTTAGAAAAGAAAGTTATGACTATTTTACTGGGACTGCACGAGTAGGAAATCGGGTCATGGGCCAGTCGGGTCAACCCACCTAGATGTCGGCTAATATGAGCTTTCTAAAGCTCAAAACAGTACCATTTCGCCTCAAACAAATTGTAAACTAAAGATAAAGTTCTCTTAAGATCTCCAAGTGATTTAGGTGAGTTTTTCGCATTTTTACTGTTAAAATTCGTCCTCGTACCTAGAAATACGTGCCTTACCCTTTACAATTTCCTTCCCCTCCTATTAACTGTGTTTGGGGCTGCTTTTGGGCTGTGAAAAAAAATTGTGTTCTTGCTGGTTATTGTTGGTTTACAGCTGGTGTGTTTAGATAATAATATTGGGGCTCTTTTACGGTCATTTTTACTAAGTGCAACTGACGTTTCCTCGCGTAAATACAATATGTCTAGTCTGGTCATTAATGCTTAATTTTGGACTATTTATAGGTGTGTTTAAGCTATGTATGTATAGTGGCTGCGAAGCTTAGGAAGTAAAGAGAAACTCTCGTGAAAGAGACTTTGGGCATTGGACGTCTGTTGGAAAGGTATGTTAAGGCTAAGCTCCGTCCCTCCTTTTAGTACGAAATCTGCCAGAATGTCAAATGTGATATCTTACTATTCTGTTGCTAGAAAGACCTTTTGTGAAAGGAATTGGGATTGTAGCTAAGTCATTTTCATGATGGTATTAGGTTAATGTCCCATTCATTCACTTAAATTGAACATTCAATATCTATATATCATTTTGTCAGATTCCTGGTAACCTATCTATTGAGTCGAGGTGTTTCTCTTCTTGGTGTAGTGTCATCAAAATAAATATATATTATGAAGGAGATATAGTGTTCATAATCAGTCCTTCTTTCATACAAAAATATAATTGAAGCACTTAACAAGTGATGTGTTATTTTTCCAATACAATATTGGTAGTCTGGTCATTAATGCTTAATTTTGGACTGTTTATAGGTGTGTTTAAGCTATGTATATATAGTGGTTGCGAAGCTTAGGAAGTAAGGAGCAACTCTCGTGAAAGAGACTTTGGACATTGGACGTCTGTTGGAAAGGTATGTTAAGGCTAAGCTCCGTCCCTCCTTTTAGTATGAAATCTGGGAAGTTTTCCAAATTGTCAAATGTGATATCTTACTATTCTGTTGCTAGAAAGACCTTCTGTGAAAGGCATTGGGATTGTAGCTAAGTCATTTTCATGATGTATTAGGTTAATGTCCCATTCATTCACTTAAATTGAACATTCAATATCTGTATATCATTTTGTCAGACTCCTGGTAACCTATCTATTGAGTCGAGGTGTTTCTCTTCTTGGTGTAGTGTCATCAAAATAAATATATATTACGAAGGGAATATAGTGTTCATAATCAGTTCTTCTTCCATACAAAAATATAATTGAAGCACTTAACAAGTGATGTGTTATTTTTCCAATAATCTCTAGCGTAATGCTCCTATTTACACTACTAAGGCACTTGATTCTATTTAAATACTTTCTTTTACTAATTGATATGAAACCAAGTATAAGAATTATGTAAAGCACCTTTATGAACATTTTCAGAGTTAAGCCTTATTCTAAATGTTGAGTTAAGTTGTCAAACTTATTCAGAAGACATGTAAGATCCCACAAGTCAGGTGTATATGCTATGATAATGATTTTGATGTTATGAGGATAAGTGTACCAATGATCCAATATTGGCTAAACTTATACTATGGCCCACAACGTGCATTCAATATTTATATCATACATGACAAGTTATGCATGGACTCCAAGCTGTAATCGGAGGTATGGGGCCTATTTTCCCAAATGATTATATATATATATATATATATATATATACATACATATATGTATGTACGTATGTATGTATGTATGTATTCACGGCATGCGATACTCGAGCATAGCATGCATATTTGATCACTAGTAGGTTGATTGTTGGCCACTAAGGTTACTCGAGTTTTTGGTTACATGTGGTACTTCTATTACCCTTTTTACTACTGTTATATATGGTTTTTACTTTCTTCCTTACATAACAGTACATGTTTATTCGTACTGACGTCTCGTCGCCTGGGGACGCTGCATTTTATTGCGTGCGTGCAGGTTCAGATAGGGATCTGATCGACCCCTCCACTAGGAGCCCAGTTCAGCTATGAGTTGGCAAGCTCCACCTCTTCCTGAAGCTTTCACAGAACGCTTACTTTTTGTTGTACAGTTGGGTATAGTTGGGGCCCTATGCCCGCAGTATTAGTGATTCTCTTAGAGGCTATTGTGGATACGTTATTTTGGGTTGGCTCTCTTGTGCCTTTCAATCTCTAATATATGGTTGGCATGTATATATAGTGTGTCACGATACCTCTGTGTTGCAGCCTTGTCAGCTAGCTAGTACTTTATCATTTTGGTTTACCTATCTTGATGTACTTGATTTGCTGTTGGCAAGGTCATGACCCAAATGGTCCAGGCTTAGTTATTTTAGACGTCATGTTGACTGAATTTCTTTTGGCCTCTAGTTTTGTTGACTAGCATGCTTAGTTTCCTACTTAGCCAATATTGATATCAAGGGCCAGTCATGCCTCCCCCCTTTTTGGGCATGACATATGTGAAGAAACCTATAACTATATAAATGAGTTGGCTTGGTGATATTTATGTACACACACAAGAGGGTACTTCAAATTCCCACAACAACAACAAATTACGGGTGGCAATTTGTCATGACCTGACTTCTCATGTCATGATGACGCCTATTAGATCCTGCTACAGGATATCCAACTGTAATGACTTGGACCAACACTGTGAAATATTATCCGCTCTTGGGCCTAGCTCATCACGAATTTGTCACTTTGGGCTCACCCCAAAATGCACCTCATAGTATATAGACCAGTCCTTTACTTATATACCAAACATGTAATGACACAAATATCATACGATGTCATTGGGACTTGAATTTTTTAATTTTGAACAATGTTTGGACCAAGTGTCATCTTAAAGGGAGGACCAAATGTCTCGTGTGGCCTCCAATGAGGCAACACTTGGCCTTGACTTTGAGTGTTGGCCCTTGGTGTGCTGTTATAAGCTAAGGCACACCTCATTGGCACCCCACGCGAACCGTGTGACACCTCACGGATCGTGTGGAGGAGCCGTGAAGTGGCTTGATCTTGAAACCTCACCATTTGGGGTTAAGTAAGGTGCCCCGCTAATCACACGAGTTGTGTGGCATGAGATGGGCTGTGAGGCCCTTCGTGAAGCTTCCAAAGTGAAAACATTCCAAGTATGGAATCCCCATCTAGTAAATTTTCCAAGAAAATTCCTAAGTTTGGGTAGACGGGAACACCAGATGAAACGTGTGGCCTCACACGGGCCGTGTCACTATCTGTGTGGTGAGTGTTTGCGAAAAATCCTAAGTGTTGAGCCTTGACTCCAATTTTTCAAATTTCACCTAAATGTGGGTTCACGGGCACTCCACACGAACCATGTAGTGCCACACGGGCCATATGGCCTCTAGTGTAGTGGTTCCAGGAAATTTTTCCCTCCAATTTATTAATGGAATTTTCATAAATCTGATTATTTCTTTTGGTCTTTTGGGAATTTCTATGTTATTCAATAGTCATCTAATTGAAATGACCCCAAAAAGTGCCAAAATGTGCCTCAGAATGCCCGAAATTTTAAGTTCCACATATTTAAAAATCCATTTGTTACTTTGAAAATCTGGCTTCATATTCTTGTTTATTGGGTCAAAATTAGGGGAGAAAGGTTTTGACACCAATTTAAGAGCGAAAGATTGACAATTATGAAATTTCTAAATGCGATTTCTAGTAGCATTTCTGCGTCGCTTCCGCAATGCGCCTGTGTGTTAAAATGGTGCTAGTTTTTATTTCAGTCCAAGACTTTTAAGTCTTGGGTATAAGTGTTCCCAACCATGAAAATACCTATCTTAGCCTTATTTCACCCTCGTTTCATCCTAAACATTCTCTAATACTCACTCAAATACTTAGACTTATATTTCTCTCAAGGTTCAAGTCCTAAAACCCTCATCCGGATCTAAGGAATTCCTTCAAGCTTGAAGTCTCCATTCAAGTCTTCTTCAAAAAATTCTTCAAGGTCAAGGTATGTGGTGTTGAACCATTGGGTCCTTCCACCCATGGTGCCTAAGCCTATTTTATTACTTAAATTGCATGATTTAAATGTTGATTTACTTATGAGTCTTGATTATTATAAATTTCACTACACAATGATTTGGGGTTTATGATAGGATGTTATAGCATGTTTTGAGCAATAATTCTCGGATCTAATGTAGGATTTGAGGAGGGGTTTTGATTTATATTGCTTGAGGGTGTAGCAAGGTGTTGATTGATGGTTTTACAATGGATTTTCTTGCATGATTTTACTCTTGAATTGCATGGTTTTACACTAGCACAACACACTCTCCAAGTGTTTGATAAAATGCCTTTTAAAGGATTCTTTAAGTCTTGATGACCTATTGGTTAGGTTATGATTCAAGTGACCCTATGATGATTACGAGCTTTCTAAGGATGTGTTTAAGTCATGAAAATGTTGATGATATTGTAGGGCTAAATTAAGCCCCTTTTTTCTGAGATTGTACCTCTTGTAAGCCTTTGATGTTTGATGATATTGAAAGGATGGTGTTGATGATAATCTATTCTTATGATTGGAGTTAAGCTCACCATTTGAGGTTAATGATGTTAAGAGCTACTCGTGCCATGTTTCTATGTTTATTGAAAGTTGTTAAAGCATGATTTTTTTATATATTTCGTGGGATTAGACTTAGCACCGAGTGGACTAGAGATGAGTCCCCAAGTCCTAGAAAGAGAACTACGTGCCACTGTAGGTGAAGGGATTAGAGGTGAGTCCCCAAATATCTAAGAGGCGAGTACCCTAAACATGAGGGTTTGAGGTGAGTACCCAAGTCCGGGCTTGAGGCGAGTACCCGAATCCAAGAACTAGAGGTGAGTACCGGGTTCACAAAAGACTTAGTAGATCCACTTAGGCATTAGGAGGTTTACCTTGGCAAGTAACTTCCCCCTTTCTTCCTGTGTAGGGTTGACATCGAGATTCCGAGTTGTAGCTCGCTTGGTCTTATGTTATGTCAGTTGAGGTCTCTTCCCATACTTATTTATTATGATCTATATGAGTTGAATGAATTGTAAGCATGTTTTACTTCACGCATCACTCATACATGTCATATTGTTATTATGTTATTCATTGCTTATTATTATTATGCATTTTGATTATGATGCCTATCTCTTGTTACATTCCCACATACTTAGTACATTCAAACATACTAACCTATACTCTATGCCTACATGATATTACCATGTAGGAACTGGAGCTCCTATTGATTCTTCTCATGGCCAGATGGATTGTTCAAGTTAGCCTTTGGTGAGTCCTCCATTTCCGGGAAAATGACTATTCTCTTATGTTATGTATTAGACTCTTTTTTGTTTATTGTATACTTATGACCATGAGGGTGAGCCCGGTTGCTTTGTCTTGGCCCCGGATAAACATCTATGTTTAGAGGTGTTGTTGGATAAGTTATGTATTATGTATGAGCTTTGACTCATCTATGTTATTTAAGTATTAAACTCTCTCTCTCTCCCTTAATCCCAATTCCCCTTGTTCATGTTTCTTATGTTGTTTTATATTGCTTTCATGACCAAGGATGTGTAATGATATGCTATGAGGCTTATTTGGGGTTCCTTCGGGTTCTCCATTCACCGGTCAAGTCTAGGCTCTAGGCTTGGGTCGTGACAAAGATGGTGTCAGAGCACTAGGTTAATAGATCCTCAGATTCCAACACACCGCATTGATTAGAGTCTTATTCATGGTTGTGTTGTGCACCACAACTATGAGTAGGAGGCTATGAGACGTTTAGGAAAAGTTTCCCTTCTTCATGTTCTAAGTTGTGCTATAGAGTTGGAGTAAGTTTTCCCCTTAATGGTTATTCTTTTTAATGCTAGATCATTCCTAACACAAGAGGAATAAGATCCTATTCTCCCAAGGAACAACCGACTTATGATGGGTTCCGGGATGCTCTCACTATTCTTACACAAGTCGTGGCTAATCAAGCTACCCAAAGGGCCCAAGCCCCTCATGCTTCTACTCCGGCATCTCGGGTGAGAGACTTCATGAAGATAAACCCACCGGAATTCTATGGGTCAAAGGTGGATGAGGACCCACAAGTGTTTATTAATGAGGTCTACAGAATCTTGAATGTCATGGGTTTTGGGCCAAATGAAAAGGCGGAGTTGGAAGCATACCAACTCAAAGGGATAGCCCAAATATGGTATGATCAATGGAAGGGGGAGAAGTGAAATGGTTATGTGGTGCTTTGGGAGGAGTTTCAAGGCGGCTTTTCTTAATCAGTTTTTCCCTCTTGAGCTTAGGGAGTCCATGATGGTAGATTTTAAGAATTTCAAACAAGGTTCTATGAGTGTGAGGGAGTATGCCCTCAAGTTCAAACAACTTTTTAAGTATGCTCCTCATTTGGTGGCCGATCCTATATCTAGGATGAATAAGTTTGTGATGGGGGTCTCCGACTTGGTGAGTGAAGGATTCCTGTGCACCTTGCTAATTAGTGACATTGACTTGTCTCACTTGATGACTTATGCCGAGCAAATGTAGGAGGTAAGGTTGAGGAAGAGGAGAAGTAAGGGGTCCAAACGGGCTTGATTTGAGGGTAGCTTCCAAGATCATGAGTCCGTCCATTCTCCAAATGAGAGGAATGTGAAGAATAGAGTGGGTATCCCCAAGAATTTAGGTGAAGGCGTTGGTGGACAAGCTCCTCCTAGGTGCAACAAGTGTGGAAAGTGCCACCCAAGAGACTGCTTAGCTGGATCGGGTGCGTGCTTTGGATATGGTAGAATGGATCATAAGATGAGAAATTGTCCGTGGGTCCCCAAGAACCATAAGGATAGTCGTCAATGTTCTCAACCATACCCCTCTAAGAGTCACTAGGCTTGGCATGGTGCTCCGAAGTTAAGTTGAAGGTTTTGATTTTGATGGATCTGAGTTTCATTATTTCTTTTATTATTCTTTTGGTTGCTAGTGGACTTCTTGTGTGTCCCTAGTTGTGATATAAACCTTTGGTATCTATCTCATGGATGAGTATATGGTTGCTAGAAAGTCCATAAGTGTTGATCTGTATTCATATTACATTAGGTTTTGCCTCGTGACTTGTTGGATTTGATGTTATACTTGGGATGGAATGGTTGCATGAATGTTGTGTCTTCATGGATGGTAGGACCTGTAGGTTAGAAACTGACCCCCTTATGAACCCGTCTTTGAATGGGAGGTTGTCAAGTGGTAGCAAAAGAGGTAGGTCCATTCTTGTCTTAAGATCCAATTGATCTCTAAGGGTTGACCCATGTTCTTATTGCATAAAAGCCTTGCCTTGTGGTCTTGGTTGAACTTAGCTTGATGTGTTGGAGGTCTTGAAGTAGTTTGGGCTACTTGCAAAGCATGCTTCCAAAGAGTGTGGAACCCATAAGATTGTGATATGATGGCTAAGTATAGACAATTTATTTAGTCAACTATGATGGGTTAGTCACTTCTCTAAGATTGATCTTTTGGTCGGGTTTTGTCCCCTACTGAGGATGAGGAAAAGTGATATCCCTAGGTTTCTTTTCGAATTAGGAGTGAGCATCATTAGTATTGGTGAGATTGTTTAGTTGACTTATGCACCAGTGGTGTTGTGGGTTTCTTGATTAGAGTCTTAAAACCCTACCTTGATATGTTGTGGTGGTCTTTAGTGATAAGGTATTGATTTGTTTAGAGCTTGTGAATCATTTGGGGATAGTGTTGCAAGTCTTGTGAAAGGTTGTTTGCTAAGTATGAGGAGTGTGTGTTGTGGATAGCAAGAAAGTAGCTAGAATTCTTTAAGGATTATGATATGAGTGTGCATTATCTTTCTCGGTAGGGCTAATGTTGCGGTCGGTGTGCTAGGTAGCCTAGCATGTGTTATTGATGGTGGCAAAGAGGAGACTAGTGAGGTTGGTTAGATTGGAAGTTAGGTTGGGGGAAGTTGAGATGGTGGTTAGTATTCTTGATGGTTCCAAATCTTCTTTGATTAAGAGGCCTAGATTAGGCAAGGCCTTGATTCTGCCTTATTAGAGTTGGAAGTTTTGGGAGTGAAGATGATGGATTGGAAGTTATCTCCCAAGGGGGAGATGGTGGTTTGTGGTACCAAGTGGGTTAGGTGTGTTTAAGGTTGACAATTGAGTTATGGTTGTGACTCCTTATGAGATGTAAAGGGAAGTTGGTAAGGTTGCATAAGTTTGGGGGATTGCCTATGGATGGGAGTATGGTTTGTTCTATTAAACATATTTCTAGGTTGATGGGATGTGTTGGTGACTCTAGTGCTATAACACTCTTTGACATTATGGGCGATGAGGAGGATATGTTTGCTTAGTAGAAGGTCCTAGTGGAGGTGTTGGATAGATGAGTGGAGAGATCGATTGATAATGATGTAATGTTCGTCAAGGCCCTTTGGAAGAGTTGTCTATTCGCATGTGTCTCTCGGGAAGCTGGTGCGGGCATGGAGAAGCAATATCCATACGTCTTTTATTCTATTCAATCTTATGGTGACATGTCAAGTCCTTTCTATGATTCCAAGTCTTATGTTTCAGCCCCTATGTCATTCATATGCATTCCTGTTTAAGTTGACAAACTTATGATGATTTTATATTTATGTTGAGGTTTAAAAATGGTACTTCAAATGTAATGTTGCATTCATGTTAGGGCTGATTTGTTTATCACCCTTGTCTTGTATGTCTCTTTTACATTCGGGGATGAATGTTCCCAATGGGGAGATATTGAAACGATCCCAAAATGTGCCCGAAAATGTTCCTCAGAATGCCCGAAATTTTAAATTCTATATATGTTTGTTTAAAGGTGTTGTTGGACAAGTTATGTATAATGTATGAGCTTTGACTCATCTATGTAATTTAAGTATTAAATTCTCTCTCTCCCTTAGTCCTAGTTTCCCTTGTTCATGTTTCTTATGTTGTTTTATATTGCTTCCACGACCAAGAATGTGTAATGATATACTATGAGACTTGTTTGAGGTTCCTTCGGGTTCCTCATTTGCTGGTCACGACTAGGGCCTAGGCTTGGGTCGTGACACACTAAAGACCTAAACCTATTTCAATCATTCAAAAACTCATTCCTCACATTTTGGACTCTCTCAAACCAACTCTCAAAGGAACTCTTGTGAATATTCAATTTGGGAGCAAAGGAACTCATCTCTTCTTCAAATTCTTTTGGTATTTCTCCATTTTGGTGAAGGTATGTGGGTTTTGATCCTTAGTTACTTCCAATAAAGGAGACCCAATCTATTTTCCAGAAATCTATATGAACTTTGCTTACTTTAATTTGGGGTTTTTAAGTATTATAATTTCTTAAAATTCCAATAATGAATGGGTTATGTTTATCTATTGATTTTAAGATGATTTAAGCTTTGAAATAATAGATTTTATCATTTTTATGAATCTATGATTGTGCATAGTCACTTTAAGGCTTTGACCTATGCATGGATGATTTATATTATAGTTTAAATGTGGATTGATTATGGTTTTACTTTAATTCTATATTGTATTATTGATTTTAGATCGAATCTCAATTACCCATGTCATTCTCACATTGTTCATAATATATGCAATCATATTCATGAGATTTTATGGAAATTATGAAATGGATTAAGCCCAATTATGTTCTATGATATGATTTTAATAAGATATTAGTTATGAAAGAATGTGATCACTTATATGTCTATTGATTGTGGCTTTTGGAGTATTTTGAGTGTTTGCACCATCCCGATTATGTGAATGCGCTTTTCCTATGCATAATTATTAGTATAAATTTTATAAATATCAAACTAATAAATGAAAATTCCCAAAAATCCCCACTTTTTTTTTCTTTCAAATTAATAAAAATATTAACTTTTTTGAGGCATTTGATACCTAAAATATAGCGATTGATACATATTAATATTAACCATTAATTGAATTCTGTTGTGATAAATAAGGTAAGCTAATATACTGTAATTGTGACTCCTTAGTGCTGAAACCTTTAGTTAGGTATAATGTGTCCCAATAAATCCGTAACAGTCTAGTAATTTTGAAAAATCAAAAAACAAAACTGGAACTCAGAATGATGGAATCACAATATCGGGAATTTTCAGATTTTTATAAAAACCTGATAAAATGTATTTACTGTTTCTCTTTCTCTTCACCTAGTTTTCTTCCTAGCAAAGGTTCATCTTCCCCTCCATTAACTTTCTCTTTCCAATCACTTAGATCTTCAACCACCCAAGTGGTGAAAAGATGTGCTAACAGTAGAAGCATACAACTACAAATTAGCAAAGGAGCATATGAATGACTTTTTTTGCAAAGCGATTCTTCATAAACAAATAAGAAAATCGATCGAATATGAATATTTCAATTCTAAACCGTATACAAGAATTTGTGAATCTCATGTGTTATACAATCGCTAGAAAAGTGATGAAATTGTTGTGGGAGATAACATCTCCTTTTGTAATCTTCGTGCAGCCATTTGATATTGAGTTGGGGATTGACGAGCAAAGGAAAGAAATGTCATTCGATATATTGTTGAATGTAATTTATCTTCCATCACAATTAGCAATGACATAAGTGTGAAGTTGTATGTCGAAACAAAGAAAAGGAAGCCTAGTTTTGGGATGTACCCATTTTGCGTAGATTCATGCAATTTTGGATCTTGTTGACAAATATTCATTCGATGCATCATCTAGAATGGTTGAGAATGATCATGTTATTTCTGATTACATTCCTAATTGTGATGTGTTGAATATGATTATTGATTCGACAAAAATAATGTGATGGTTAAATAGTTCAACGAATAATATATGGAGTGATTCGACGAACGTCCATTGTAAATTGTTCTCATGGATAATATAGTTCTTCTATTATGTTTGAGAAAATTTTATATGGTAATGATGATACGGTTGTTAGCAAAATGAGAAAATATAATTTAGGTTAATAAGTATCAAAATAATTTGTTAACGTTTATCCACTAATTCTTTTGGTCAATTTCTGTATTGGTACACAACAAATAGGTTCATTCATCAGGTATTTTTTTTCACGAATGGTTAATAAATCTAAGTCAATGAATTTAATTTGATACCTTTAGGATACTAATAGAAAAATAAAATATTCATATTTTTATTTAAGTTTTGTGTGATTTTTTGGTTATTGATGCACAATACTTTGTGATTTCCAAGTTTATTAAAAAACAATAAATTTATGAATAATAGTTTGTCTAACCACGTACCGCTAAATCAAATTTTTGTTTTGATATTGGGTATCAAATAGTATATTGTCACTTGTTTGTTACTTATTCCAATCCTTGTTTAAACTAGTAACTTTGTGAATTTAATTTAGGATTTTCTTAAATAATTCATTCTAGTTTCCGAATTAATCAATAGTACTAAACCTATGGCTTTAAAATGAAAGAACAAGTTGTATATATTCAAGTTTCAATATTGCATATCCACATATATGAATCTATTTAACATTCAAACTCTTAGGTAATTTTGATACCAGATGTAATTCAACGTTTTTTTGTATCATATTCGTTAAACAATAATATACCTATTTCTACATGTTTACCGCATCATCACATCTACTTAGGTATGACCAAGTTCAAATAAGCTGATGTCTTTATACCTGCCACACAACGCCATTTACTACTTACTATTTAAAAGTCATGTAATAGTTGTAAATTCGATTTAGTAAGTATCAAGAATTGACATTATTGAAGAGTGGTTCAAGTATCACGTGTGTTTTTGTGAATTTTGCATCATCACATCTACTTAGGTATGACTAAGTGTTAGACCCCATACTCTCGTTAAATTAAGGATAAAAAAATTAAATTGAAGTTGGAAGTCCTTAATTGGATTGAAATAGAAAAGTTTGGGACCTAATTGATCAATAGGCTAACTAGAAGCCCTTATGAAGCAATTTTAAATAGTTGAATCCCTATATATACCCCCTCTTGTTCAAGTTAAGACTATTCTTGGTCTTTTATACTTAGCATCATTTAGAGAAGAAGAAGAAGAGAAGAAGAAGAGAAAGAAGAAGAAGAGGAAGGGAAATCCAAGTAAGTTTTCCTACTATTTGTGATATTACTTCTTACGGGTGTTGTGATTAAGTCCAATTTAGTTGTGAGTTGAAAATTTAGGAATTGGGGGATAGGGATTTGTGGATGGTATT
>JAOTQR010122585.1:0-23607 GCA_025774065.1 Solanum ossicruentum | reverse complement strand
AAACCTCCAACCGTTCACTCACTTTAGTCCGAGACTCGTCAATTAATACGATGTCATCCGCAAATAGCATACACCAAGGTACCTCTTCCTGTAATGGTCGCGTTAGCTCATCTAACACCAAGGAAAATCTGTAGGAGCTCACATAAATGAGCTGGTCTAAAGTCAAATTTGATGTATCGGAGTTGTTGTTCATCCCAACCTATGACTTGCCTTAGTCTCTGCATCAGGCTACTTGATCCTAGCCAGGTTTTGAATCATGGGCTTAATGTGTATATCTGGTTGATCATTTTTTTTATTTTTTTAACATAAAGTCTTATCAATTTTATTAAATTTGAAATTTCATTTTTCACATGCTCCTTTCTTTATGTGTCTACAGTTTCTACTTAATTTATGCCTATTATTCTATTTTCTATCTTTGAAGTTACAATTTTTCAACTTTCATCTTCCATTAAATTAAATAATTAAAAAGTTTAAAATTTTCATAGTGTAGTGTTGTCAATTTTAAAATTTAAAGTTGAAAGTTGAGTTCCAGTCATGTAGTATAGTGTCATCAACTTAATTTTGAAATAATTGTACTTGTAAATTTAAAAGCTGAAATTTGCAGTATAATATACAAAATTACAATATACACACATTATGTTCAAAATATATCATTTACAACTTACAATACATAGAAGTGATAACTCACAACATATCCAAATAAACTTATTTTGAACTTTTATATGTTAATATTTGTTTAAGTAATATTTTATTTTAAATAAATAGCTTTCATTTCATTATTTATCAAATCATTTATCAAGAGAAATACTTTACAGAACAAGCAAGGCTTCAACTCTACCTGCTGGGTCATGAAAGATGCTATCAAACACCTTTACAATCAAAAACTAACCTTTAAACAAAACACAATATAGGCTAAAACTCGTGCAGTGTTGGATGCTATCAAACACCTTCACTATCATATTGCAGATACCGGTTATTTCAAATTTAGACTCAATGAGGAATAGGGAGAGATTTGATCATATAAGATAAAATATTACAAACAATAGAATAATAAGCATCGAAAAATTCAACAGATCAGCATAATTTTTTTCTAAAAAATTAACCTCACTAATTTTTAGTTAGATTCTGGTAACTTTACCTCATGAATTTTACTAGCATATTGATTAAAAGTGATACTTTTAGAAACTCTATAAAAATTGTAAGTTCTTAAAAAAACATAAGTAGAATTTCACCTAATTAGACGCTAATCTTGCTCTAAGATCATTCTCCTCACATTATCTTTTAAATTTTTAAAATTTAGTTTATTTATTATTTTTCTTGAAAAAAATCAACTACATGTCAAGTTTTTTTAATCATGAGCTCAAAAATAAGATCATTTGTCACAATTAAATAATATATAGAAAAAGAACACCTAATCAGAAAATGTCTTCTAAAGAGACAGAAAATCCAGTTTTCAAACTTTTAATAGTAGCAATGTTGTTAAATGTATTATAAAAACATTAGACATAAAACTTCGTGATTAAGACCATAATATTTTACAAGCTAGATGAAAAACATCTCAACTTATATTATAAAATAATATATAGGAAAAAGAAGTATGGGATCAGTACTATGAAATGTACTGAGATGGAGGATATGCAATGCAATAATACAATAATAAATCTGAAAACTGATGATGCAATAATAAAGTAAAACATAATTTGAAAATTGATAAGTGAAATAACTGAAGCAAGGTCAATGCATATGTCTGAAAACGATATCCTAAACTAAGTGATCTTAATTACAAAACATGCATGCAATATAAGAGATTCCATTATTGATGTATCATAAAGTATAGTGTATAGCCCCACCAAAAAGCGCCCAATATGCTTGTCAATGCATAAATGCTGAACTAGATGATCCACTTGCTAATTTCAGTCTAATCAAAACATCCTACAGCGGCACATAGAATTGAAAATTGAATAATCATTGTTAGTTCAACTCAATCCTAGATAATTCTCTCAACAAGAATAATAGTGCAAAATTATTAGTCACAACTTTTAAAAGGAAAGGTAGGAATCTAGTGATACTCATAATTTCATGAAAGTCTCAAATCATAAGAATAGCTCCTGAATTATGTCACTATATCATAACAAGATAGTATAAGGTAGCTAATTGAAAGATGATAAGTTATGGTGAGAAAACTTCAATCAGAAAAAATTTTAAATCCTAATATCATGTAAGGGTTACTTCAATTGGAAGTAATCAAATTATTGTATCATGTAAGAGTTACTTTAACCGTAAGTAATTTAAGCTTGTAAAATCATAATGAGAATGTTCCAATCATAAGTAAATGTAAATTTCATGAAACCATGTTGTATTTGCTTTAAAACATCTTAAAATTTATGGTTCTCTTCAAATCATAGTTTATTTATGTCAAACTAGTTAAATTCAAAATCATAAAATCCTTGCATGGTATGGGTTCATGAAATTCATCGTAGAAATTATCAATACTTAAATCATGCATTAGAATGTCAATTTAAAAGGATTTAATACAATTGGATAGTAGAACATAAGAAATCATCAGAACCCTAATTAGAATTATAACTGAAACTTGAGAAATTGAGTTTAAATTAGGACTCCATGGATGGAAGAAAATCCATGGATGAGATTTTTGCATGCCTAAAGTGAATTGATCTTGCCTTGAATTTAGAATTGAAAGCTTGACTTGAAGAATCCTAGTCTTTAACTTGATTTGAACTTGGGAGAATAGTTATAGAGAGAGAATTTTTTGGAGTAGAAGAAATTGGAGTGAATGTGAAAACATTAAGGGATTTGGATAGTTACAGGCTTTAGAAGTACTGTAAAAATGGCATAACTCTGATATAAAAGGAATGAAAAAATTGAATCGCGCCTAAAAACACTGTTAGAATCCGCTTCACGGAGGCCCTATACCGACTATACAAACCATCATGGACCATACAAAAGGTCTTGGAAAGAGGGGGTCTGAAAAGCTGGAGGAGGACTTTTCATAGGATGTATAAGACAACAAAGATCATACACTGGTCTGTGAATGGAGATTTTCTGAGTTCCGGAGAAGATCAGGTTCATAGACCTCTTCATGATTCATGTAACCTTTCATGGACCATGAATCCATTTGTATATCCTGCTCGTTTTTCTCAGATCTAGGTCACCTTCCACAAAACACTCCATGGGTGGTATAGAGGCTCGTGAAAAGTCGATATCAGAAATTTCTGCATATTCTTTGTTGTTCTATCTTTTCAACTTTCGAGATGTTACAATTTATAGTATTTATCCTATTGAAATACTAAAATGCATTTTTACATGATAAAATTACTATTAATGGTTAAAGATTTTTTGTGAATGTATATATTGTATTTTTGATTCACGGTGATGGCACTAATCTAAAAGTATTTATGGACTTAATTTAAAGTTTATTGTTATATTCTCTGTATTGTTTAAATATATTAGAATTGACAAGTAATATACATATAAATAAAAATAACATTTCATATATAGTCTTTGATAGTACGTGAAAATTTACATTAGAATTCAAAAGTCGATTACATAATATGTTAGAGCAACCCATAAAAGATAATAATACATAAAACCCTATAACTACCACAAACAAAGAAAACATTACATATAATTCAATAAATATAACCAATTATATAACATTTTTCAAGATAAAAAACAAAAACCAAAATATTTGTGTCACATAGAGTGTCCCTTGACAAGAAACTAAGTAGATACATCTTCAAATTCATAAATGTTGGAAGGCATAGCAAATCTCACATTGTTATATGAATGTAATGAGCTCGGATATCATACGACATTGTTAGACCTTGAGAAAACTTGTTTCAAACAAAATTTGGACCAAGTGCCAACTCAAGAGAGACCACACGGCCAGTGTGAGGTTACACGAGCCATGTGGCCTCCAATGAGGCAACACTTGGCCTCAATTTTGAATGTTGGGCCTTGGTGTAGTGTTAAAAGCTAAGGAACACCTTCATGGATCATGTGGAGAAGCCATGAAGTGGCTTGAGCTTGAAACCCCACCATTGGGGCTAATGGAGGTGCCACACCCAATCACACGGGTTGTGTGGCACGGGACGGCTCGTGAGGCTCTCCGTAAAGTTTATAGAGTGAAAATATTCTGAGTATAGAATCACTATCTCATAACTTTCCATGAAAATTTCCTATGTTTTGGGAGATGGGAGCACCACACGAACCGTGTGGCTTCACACAGCTCGTGAAGAGTGTCAGTTTGGGGAGCCTCATGTGAAAAAAATTCTAAGTGTTAGTTCAAGATCGCAATTTCCAGAAATTCATCTAAGTGTTGCTTCACAGGCACTTCACACAAATTGTGGAGTGCCACACGGGCCGTTTGGCCTCAAGTGAAGTGACTTTCGGTGAACTTTTTCCCCGATTCATTAATGGCATTTTAATAAATCCGATTATTTCTATTGGTCTTTTGGGTATTCCTATGCCATCCTATGTTCATCTAAAGACATAAAGTCTATTTCAAACATTCAAAACTCATTCCTCATAATTTAAACTCTCTCAAAACAACTCTAATAAGGAACTCTTGTGAAGATTCAAAATAGGAGCAAAGGAACTCAACTCTTCTTCAAATTCTTTGTGGTTTTCTTCATTTTGATGAAGTATGTGGAATTTGATCCTTGGTTACTTCCAATCAAGGAGACCCAAGCTATTTTCAAGAAATCTACATGAAAGTTTCTTACTTTAATTTGGGCTTTTAAAATGCTTTGATTCCTTAAATTCCAACAATGAATGGGTTATGTTTATCTATGGATTTAAAGATGAATTAAGCTTTGAAATATTAATATACATTTTTATTAAGAATATTTGAATATGCATAGTCTTTAAATATTTGAATGTAAACATGGGTGATTATATTATGATTTCAAATGTGGATTTAACTATATTTTCACTTGAGTTTCTCATTATATTGATGGTTTCAGATTGAATCTCAATTAACCATGTCATTCTCACATCATTCATAGCATATAAATTCATGTTCATGAGTATTTATGGAAATTATATTATGGGCTAAGCCCAATGATGTTCTGTGATATGATTTTGATAAAATATTGGTTATGACGATATTGTGATCACATATATGTTTATTGATTATTACTCTTTGAGCATTTTGGGTGTTTGCACCATTTTGTATATGAATGGACTATTCCTATGCATGAGTATTATGACTATGAAAGTATGGTTCTGGCATTTGAGCCTACGTATGAACTATTATGAATAATGTTTGGCTTTTAAGCCCAATTGTGCATTAAAATGATTTGACAAGATGTGTATTTCTTAAAAGCATATATAGCTACATAAATTATAAGTATTTTTATTGCATGACGACTTAGCACCAATATAATGAGAGTTCTGCTATCTTTCTTTGAACTATGTGTCTAGCATAGGGTCCTTTCCAAAATGAGGTTGCCTGTAAGGAAAGATGCCTCCGAAATGGGGTTGCTCGTAAGGAGAAGAAATGATATTATATGATATGGTATATATGAAAATTCTATCCGAAATGGGGTTGCCCGTATGGAATGTTACTTCATATGAAATGGGGTTTACTGTAAGGAAGGTTACTTCATATGAAATGGGGTTGCCCATAAGGTGAAGTATGGTTTACCTTTGGCAAGTAAACCGCCTCTTTACCGATGGGGGGATGTCATTGGGATTCTAAGTAATTGCTCACTTGGTCTTACTTATGTCATGAAATGACCCCAAAAAAATGCTTGAAAATGTGCCTTCATAATGGCTATAATCGTAATGTCCATATATCTCAAAACCCATGTATGATGTCGAAACTTCAACTTCATATTCTTGTTTGGAGGGCAAAATTGAGTGGTAAGTGGGTAATAACCCAAATTTAAGAGGACCCATAGCGAAAATTTTAATTCCAGTAGGGGTATGTATTTACTCCGCAATGCGGAGTCATCGCGGAGCAGTGTATTTCATGACCGGTTTTTTACTCTCGGTCCAAAGCTTTGGGCTCTTGGTCCTAATTCTTCCCATGCATAAAAAAACCTATACTTAGTCATTTTTCACCTACATATCATTGAAGACATTCCCGAATACTCTCTCAAACACTTAGACAAATATTTCACTCAAAATTCAAGTGTCTCAATCTCTTTCCAGATCAAAGGATTTCACCCAAGCTTCAAGTCTCCATTCAAATCTTCTTCAAGGAAATCCAAGTTTGAGGTATGTGGGTTTCAACCATTGGGTCCTTTTATCCATGGTGTCCAACCTTCATTTTCATATAAAATGCATGTTTTCATATTGATTTACTTATGGGTATTACTTATTATGAATTAGACTATAAACTACATTGGAGTTTTATGAAATGTTGTTCAATAATGCATATTCTGAGTTATAAATCAAAAATCTATTGTGAGATTTGATGGGGGGTTTTTATGTATCTTGTTAGAGAATGTTACCAAATGTTGGTGGGTGGATTTACTTTAGTTTTTATTACATGTTTTCACTCTTGAATTGCGTGATTTTATACTAGCATTACACACCCACCAATTTTTTATAAAATGCCTTTTTAAGGATTCTTAAAGTTTTGATGATCTGTTGGTTGATTTATGTGTCAAGTGACTTTATGATGATTTTGGACTTTCTAAAGATGTGTTTAATTCATGAAAATGTTGATGATGTTGTAAAGCCAAATTAAGCTCTTTTCTTAAAGATTATACCTCTTGTGAGCCTTTGATGTTGATGTTAATGCAAGGGTAATGTTTGATGATGAACAAATCTTGTTTTGTAGTTAGGATCACCATTAGAGGTCAAAGATGTTTTAGAGCTACTTTTGTCATGTTTCTATGCTTCTTAAGGATTATTAAATCTATGATTACTTTATATATTCCATGGGATTAGATTTAGCACTGATAGATTGAGAGAGTGCTCTCTTTCCTTAAACTATGTGCCACCATAGGATGAGGTTTTACCCTTGCTTTACTAATAGATCCATTTAGTACTCTTTCTCTTTAGGTACTTCTTGAAATTGGGTCATGTTCCTGTAAAGAAGTTTACTTCGTATGAAATTGAGTCATGTCCCTATAAGTTTGGTATGGTTTATCTTGGCCAGTAGACCACCTCTTTACCGATGAGGGGTAATCGTTGGGATTCCAAGTTGTAGCTCTCTTGGTCTTATTCTATGCTGGTTGAGGTCTCTTTCCACACTTATGTATTATGTTCTATGTAAGATGAATGATTGGCAAACATGTTTTATTTTAAGCATTGCTCAAACATGCCATATTGTTATTATGTTATCCATTGCTTATAATTATTCATTTTAATTATGTTTTCCTTCCTTTGTTTCATTGCATCTGCATACTTAGTACATTCAAACATAGTAACCCATACTCTATGCCTACTCGATGTTACCATGTAGAAATCGGAACTCCATTTGACTGTCCTCCTCCACGTGGCTAGTTTGACATTTTGAAGATAAGCTTGGTGAGTCCTCATGTTCGATGACACTATCTGCTTTCTCTTGTCACTTCTAAAACTTCTTTATGTTGATATTTTACATTATGAGGGTGAGCCTGAAAAGTGTCTTGTCCCCTGCTCTATTCTAAGTTTAGAGGTGTTGTTGGAATATCTCGATGTATCTGTACTATGAGCTTGATTTTTTTTTATGATATCTAAGATTTCCCTTAGTCCCTTTATCCTTATTTTGACTCTCTTATTGTTGTTTACATGCTTCCATGACCATGGATATGTGTATGATATGCTAAGAGGCCTGTTTGGGGTCCCTTCGGGTTTCTCATTCGTCATGACACGTCTAGGCCCTAGGTTCGGATTGTAAAAAACTTGGTATTAGAGCACTAGGCTATTAATGGTCCTTAAACTCCAAACACTGCGTCGATTAGAGTCTTATTCATGATTTTGAAGCGCGCCATAACCATGAATGGGAGGCTGTGAGGCATTTTAGGAAATGTTTCCTTTCTTCATAGTGTATGTCGTGTTGTAGAAGTTAAGGTAAAGTTTTCCCGTTATGAATACTCTTTTTTATTCTTGATCATGCTAATTCCAAGAGGAAGAAGAGCTTGTACACCGGAGGAGCAATCGACTCCTCTCGTTTCTCAAGATCCTCAAGATGGAGGAGTAGCTCATAAAGAATTTCAGGATGCTCTTACCATATTAGCTCATGCCGTGACTAATCAAATAAACCAAGGGGCCCATGCTTCTCATGCTTATACATGGGCTTCAAGGGTGAGAGACTTTACTCGGATGAACTCGCCGAAGTTCCATGAGTCTAAGATGGATGAGGACCCTAAAAAATTTATTGATGAGGTGTACAAGGTGTTGGCTATTATAGAGGTTAGATAAGAGGAGAAGGCAGAGTTGGCAGCCTACTAACTCAAGGGGGTGTCTCAAGTATGGTTTACCTAATGGAAAACGAAGAAGGGTAGCAACAATGTCGTCCTTTGGAAAGAGTTTAACCAAAATGATGGAATTTATGAATCTAAAGCAAGGGTCTATGAGTTTGAGGGAGTATGCCCTCAAGTTCAACCAACTCTCCATGTATGCTCCACAATTGGTAGCCGAGCCCAGGTCTAGGATGAACAAATTTATAATTGGGGTGTCCGACTTAGTTAATGAGGAGTGTCATGCTGCCATGTTGATAAGTGATATGGATTTATCCCATCTCATGACTTATGCCAAACAATTCGAGGGTGAAAAGCTTAGGAAGAGAAGGACTGGTGAATCTAAGAGGGCCAGTTTTGAAGGTGAGTTTCAAAATTCCAAGGGTGGTCGATTTTTTCAAAGCCACAAGTTTCATGGGAAAGAGTTATCCAATGCTTCCAATGAGGGTTTGATAATGGTAGAGTGACAAATCAAAGATTCCAAGGAGGAGATGGGGGTGGAAAAGCCTAGATGCCAAAAGTGTGGTAAAGGCCATGGTGGCAAGCAGTCTAATGCTTACATTGGTTGTAGTGGATTTGGGCACAAAGTTAGTGGTGATCCTAATGCTCAACCCAAAGGTAGAGGTGATGGTCCTCAAGGCCAAGGTGCTAATGCGGGCCAAGGAGGAAGGAAAGGTCATCAACGTGGTACTTCAAGGCACAATCGATTTTATGCTCTTCAAGGGAGAGCTTGTGGATCATTTGAGGGTGATATTATGAGTTTTGGGAAGTGTGAGATTTCTTGCTAATTATGTAAAGTGGGAATCTTTAAGATGAGAAAAGGGTGGTTAGAGAAGTTCACCGGTGACTAGGTTAGGTATGAGGTTCAATGAAGTTGAAAATGATGGTGTAGTGGTTTTGATGGTTCCGAATGTTCTTTAGTTGAGGAGGTATAGTTAAGCAAGACATTGATTCCACCTTAATATTGTTGGAAGTTTTGGTGAGGGATGGTAGAGTGAAGGTTCTCTCCCAAGGGGGAAATGGTGGCTTTTGGTGCCAAGGTAGACTATGTGTGTTTAAGGTTGGAAAATGGGTTAAGGTTTATAGGTCCTTATTGGGTTTGGAGGAGAAATTGGTATGGTTGCATAAGGGTTAGAGTTGCCTATAGATATGGGTATGATTCATCCAATTGTCCATGTGTCTATGTTAACGTTGTATGTGGTGGCCCAAGTGCTATAATGAATTTGAAGGGGTATGGTGTGTTGAAGGATAATTTGACTTATGAGGATGTTCCGGTAGGTTTATGGGTAGACAAATAAGAAGATTGAGAGGTAAGGATGTAACTTCCATCAAGGTTCTTTGGAGGAATCAATAAGGCGAAGGAGTCACTAGGAAAGTCGAAGCTATCATAAAGGAGCAATATTCTTACCTTTTTCACTCTATACAAGCCTAAGATAACAACTAAGTCCTTCATGTGATTCCAAGTCTTAAGTTTCAGCCCTCATGTCATTTGCATACATTCATGTATATATTGACAAGTTCATGGTGATTTTAACACTTATGTTGAGTTTTTTAAATGGTGTTTTAGTGCATTTTTGCATTCTTGTGTGGGCTAAATCGACTTTACTACTCCTCTTTTATATGTTTCTCTAACATTCAGGGACAAATGTTCGTAAGGGGGAGATATTAAAATGACCCCAAAAAATATCTAAAAATGTGCCTCAGAAATGCCCATAATCGTAATTTTCATATATCTCAAAATCCATGCGTGATATCGAAAATCTAACTTCATATTCTTGTTCAAGGGGAAAAATTGAGTAGGGAATGACTATAACCCCAATTTTAGAGGACTCGCAGTGAAAAACGAATTTTGCAAAAATTTCAATTCCAATAGGGGTACACATTTGCTCCGCGACGCGGAGCCATTGTGGAATAATGTATTTTGTTGCCAGTTTTTCTAATCTCGGTCCAAGGCTTTGGGGTCCTAGTACTAAGTCTTTTCATGCATAAAAACACCTATACTTAGTCAGTTTTCAACCTCATATCATTCAAGACATTCCCCAATACTTTCTCAAACACTTAGACAAATATTTCATTCAAAATTCAAGTGTCCCAATCTCTTTCCGAATATAAGGATTTCACCCAAGTTTCAAGTCTCCATTCAAACCTTCTTCAAGGAAATCTCCAAGTTTGAGGTGTGTGGGTTTCAACCATTGGGTCCTTTCACCCATGGTGTCTAACCTTCCTTTTCATATAAAGTGCATGTTTTCAAGTTCATTTACTTATGGGTATTACTTATTATGGATTATGAATATAAACTACATTCGAGTTTTATGAAATGTTCAACTATGCATATTTTGTTATAAATCAAAGATCTATTGTGAGATTCAATGAGGGGTTTTGATGTATCTTGTTAGAGGATGTTCCCAAGTATTGGTGGGTGGATTTACATTGGTTTTTCTTACATGTTTTCACTCTTGAATTGCATGAATTTATGCTAACATTACACACCTTCCAAGTGTTTGATAAAATGTATTTTCAAGTATTCTTAAAGTTTTGATGATCTATTGGTTGATTTATGTATCAAGTGACTTTATGATGATTTTGGGCTTTCTAAAGATGTGTTTAATTCATGAAAATGTTGGTGATGTTGTAAAGCCAGATTAAGCTCTTTTTTTAAAGATTGTACCTCTTGTGAACCTTTGATATTGATGTTAATGAAAGGGTAATGTTTGATAATGATCAAATCTTGTTTTGAAGTTAGGCTCACCAATAGAGGTCAAAGATGGTTTAGAGCTACTCGTGTCATGTTTCTATGTTTCTTAAAAATTATTAAAGCTATGATTACCTTATATATTCCATGGGATTAGATTTAGCACCGATGGATTGAGGGAGTGCTCTCTTTCCTTGAACTATGTGCCATCATAAGATGAGGTTTTACCCTTGCTTTACTAGTGGATCAATTTTGTACACTTTCTCTTGAGGTTCTTCCCGAAATTGGGTCGTATTCCCGTAAAGTGAAGTTCTTAATGAAATCCTTTTGAAATTAGGTCATGGTCGCACAGGGAAGGTTACTTCATATGAAATTGGGTCATGTTCCCGTAAGTTTGAAGTATGGTTTACCTTGGCAAATAGACCACCTCTTTACCGATAAGGGGTAATCATCGGTATTCCAAATTGTAGCTTGCTTGGTATTGTTCTATATCTGTTGAGGTCCATTCCCACACTTAAATATTATGTTCTATGTAAGATGAATGATTGGCAAAGCATGTTTTACTTTAAGCATTGATCATACATGTCATATTGCTATTATGCTATCCATTGCTTATAAATATGCATTTTGATTATATTTGCCATCCCTTGTTGCATTGCATCATACATACATAGTATATTCAAATATACTAACACATATTCTGTGCCTACATCATATTACCAGTTAAGAACCGGAACACCATTTGACTATCCTCCTCGACGTGGCTAGTTTGACATTTTGAAGATAAGCTTGGCGAGTCCTAAAGTTCGAGACACTATCTACTTTCTCTTGTTACTTTTAAAACTTCTTTATGTTAATATTTGATATTACGAGGGTGAGCTCGGAAAGTGTCTTGGCTCCCGCTCCATTCTTATTTTAGATGTGTTGTTGGAATATTACAATATATCTATGCTATGAGCTTGACTCTTTATATTTTCATAATATCAAAGATTTCCCTTAGTCCCTTTATCCCTATTTTGACTCTCTTGTTATTGTTTACTTGCTTTCGCGACCAAGGATGTGTGTATGATATGCTAAGAGGCTTGTTTGGCATCCCTTCGGGTTCCCCATTCACCGTGTCATGTCTAGGCTCTAGGTCTGGGTCGTGATATATCGGTTGAGGTCACATCCCCACTATATATAGGAGCATCATTTGCACTTCATGCATCATTGGTGTCATGACATCTTGTTATATTATGTTCCTTGTTATAGATCTCTTTCTATAATATGTGCCCTTATTATCTAACATTGATATGTAGGTTTTGTTAAGTTCATGAATGTATCTCGCGTACTTAGTACATCCAAACATGCTAATGCATACTTTTGCCTACGTGATTTCACCATATAGGGATCGAGGACTTTGATCATCCATCGTTTGACGTTTAGCTCATATTCCAAGTTTACTTATAGTGGTGAGTCCTATCTTCCATAGACAAACCATCATCTTTCTACCTATGGTACTTTCGTTTCTTTATATACTTGACGGTGAGTCCGGGAAATGTCTTGGGCCCCGACCTATCTATGTAGAGGCATTGTTGGACTCCTTGTAAATCTCCTTACGTTTTATGTTATGTGTTATGACTAAAGTCTATGTTAAGGTTTGGCTATCTTTGACTATCATTATGTGAGTTAGTTATGTGATTTATCTCTTGTTATATGTTGTGAAGGAAAAATCCTAAGTCCCGAATTGCCCCATACGATGATTCCTGCTTTCTCGTCTCATAGAACTATATGTTTACTTGTGTACGCTTCCAAACCAATGATGCATGTTTTGGTATCATGAGGCTTGTTTGGGGCTCTCGGGTTCTCATTCACCGTGTCACATCTAGGCCTTAGGTCCACGTCATGAGAAATATGATATCAGAGCCCTAGGTTTGTAAATGATCCTCGAAGTCCAACATGCCACATCAAGTAGAGTCTTATTTATGCGTGTGAAGTGCACCATGCCTATAAGTGGGAGACTATGACAACGTTCTAGGAATTGTCTCACTTCTTCATGTTTTATGTCGTTCTGTGAATAGTTGGTTTAGTTCTTGGCCTTGATGGTATCCTTGCTCAGTTTCAAAAGATGCCTCATAGCAGACTGGCCAGACCAGCCCCAGCTAGTGAGAGTTAAGCACCTCAAGGGCCTATGAAAGAGCCTATCTCTAATGGTGAATTTCGTACAACCTTTGCCATGCTTGCCCAAGTGGTGAATACTCAAACTAGGCAGGCCAATCTTCCTTGTGATCCCATCGGCAGCTAGAGTGAGGGATTTCATCGGGATGAATCCTCTGGAGTTCTTTGGGTCTAAGACTGACGAGGATGCTCAGGAGTTCATTTATGAGCTCTCCAAAGTGTTTAATGTCATGGGTGTCACTTCAGAAGAGAGGGACGAATTGGCTACCTATCAGTTGAAGGATGTAGCATAGGTGTGGTATACTCAGTGGTCTATAGAGAGGGTTTGTGGTGATGCTGTTAATTGGGAAGACTTCAAGCTTGCCTTTTTGGATCATTTCTTCCCACTTGAGCTCAGGGAAGCTAGAATGGCCAAATTTATCAACCTTAAGTAATTTAATATGAGTGTGAGGCATTATGCCCTCAAGTTCACCAAGTTCTCCAAGTATGCTCAGACATTTGTGGCTGATTCTCGTGTAAGAATGCACAAGTTTGTTTTTCGTATCTCTGACTTGAGTGTACAAGAATGTTGTATGGCCATGCTTAAGCGAGATATGGACGTCTCTAGACTTATGGTTGCCTAGATGTGACACGACGAATGAGGAACCTGAAGAAATCCCAAACAATCCTCTAAGCACCTCAATTACACATCCTTGGTCGCAGAAGTAAAATATCAACAAGACAATGTATTAAAAAGGGAAAACGGCACTAGGGGAAGACTTTGATTGCATAAAATATAGAAGAGTCAAAGCTCGAAGCATAAGTACATCAATTGTTCCAATAACACCTCTAAACATAGATTGGAGCAGGGGCCAAGACACTTTTCGGGCTCACCCTCATAGTATCATGAGCAACATAAAGAGAAAATAAGTGAAAAGATTAAAATAGCTAGTGTCCCAAACTTGAGGACTACCAAAGCTTCATCAACATTACCCAATGCCTCAAAGGCTCCCGTCCATTACGGGGTAAGGGGGTCAGATGTACGCAGCCTGACCCCTATGTTTAAAAACATAGTGCGACTATTTTCGGATGACCCATGATGAGCATCAAAAGTTGCATTGACTAACTGCTACTTCACAATTGAAAGAAGTGCAGACAGTTTAAAGAGCCATTTTGCTTTATTCCATTATACCCCAAAGCCAAAAAATAGTGAATCTTTGGCTCCATATGAGATTGATGGTAAAGCACTACCAAAGCTTATCTTCCAAAATGCCAAGACTAGCCATGTGGAGGATGATCAAGAGGTGCTCCGGTTTCTACATGGTGACATCATGTAGGCATAGAGTATGCGTTAGTATGCCTGAATGTATTAAGTATGTAGGATGCAATGCAACAAGACATAGGCAACTTAGTCAAAATGCATAAAAATAAGCAATGTGTAAGTATAATAAAAATATGACATGTATGATCAATTCTTGAAGTAAAACACTCTTATGAAAAATATAACTTGAGAATATAGATTATATATGTGAGAAGAGAACATAATCATAGACCAAGTAGACTATTCCTTAGAATCCAAGGCGTATCACCCCCTGGAATGTGATTGAGTTATCTACCCCTCAACCTGAGAGATGGGTATGTCACTTCCCATCACAGTGGTCAAGGTACATACCCTCAACATAGTAGATAGGCAAAGCTGTATATACCCCTCAACATGGTAGATGGGCATAGCACCCCCCATCATAGTGGTCAAGGTATATACCCCTCAACATGGTATATGGGCATAGCACCCTCCCCCCCCATTATAGTGGTCAAGCTACATACCCCTCGACAAGGTAGATGGGTATAGCACCCCCCATCATAGTGGTTGAGGCATGTCACCCTCTCAACAAGGTGATTGGGCATGTCATCCCCCAACAAGGTGTGGTCAACTTGCAATACTATAGATACTTTCTATGAATTCAATACATACATCCAATCCCTTCATCCTCATAGAGTCACTTAACTTGTAAATCATATCAGAGACTATCAATAACCCAAGAATTCATGTCAAGACATTTTATCAAACACTTGGCGGATGTATAATGCTAGTCCAAAATTATGCAATTCAAGAGTCAAAAAATGTTAGAAAATTCAATTTAAATCAACCCACACACACATAGTAAAACCCTCATGTAAGATACTTTGAAATCCATAATCAAATCTCATAATAGATTATCGTTGATAACTCCGAAACATGCATAGTCTCAATAGGCAAAACCTACTCATAGTAGAATCTTAAAATAGATAGTTATGTATAATAAATCAACATTTCATAAAGCCCTAACATAATTTATAATCAAAATCCATAATATAAGATACCCATAAGGAATACAACTTGAAAACATGCAATTTTAATATAAATGGAGATTGGGCTCCATGGGTGAAAGAACCCAATGGATGAAACCCATATACCTCAAACATGGGTTTTCTTGATGTAGTCTTGAAGGAAACTTGAAGCTTAAATGGAGTTCTTGAGATCCAGAATTTAGCTTGGGACACTTGTATTTTGGATGAATATTTTGTTTAGTGTTAGAGAGGGTTTTGAGTGATATAGAGTTGAAAAATGGCTGAGTATAAGTTTTTTTAGGCATAAGAGGGCATGGGGCTATGACGGCAAGGCCCTTGGGCCAAAAAGATTTTCAGTAAACAAACAACATTGATCTGCGCCACGGCGCATCACGGCCATGGTGCGGATCGTCTCTAGAATTTGCAAATTTGGAAAAATAAATTTTCGCTACAAGTGCTCTAAAATTGGGGTTATAACCATTTCGCACTTAATATTTCTCTTGATCACAAAATGAAGTAGAATTTTTGATATCACGCACAGCTTTTGAGATATATGGAAATTACGATTACGGACATTTTCAAGGCATATTTTTGGGCATTTTTAGGGCTTTTCAATATCTCCCTCTTGGGAAAATTCATTCCTGAATATTAAAGAGATGTACATAAGAGAAGTAATCATGACAAGTTCAGCCTGACATAAATGCAACAAATATATTTAAACATCATTTTCAAAAATCTCGACATGAATGTCAAAAATCATCATAAATTTATCAACATAAACATGAATACATGCAAATGACATAAGGGCTGAAACTTAAAACTTGAAATCATGTTGAGGAATTAAATTAGTACCTTAAGCTTGAGTAGAGTGAAAGAGATATGGATGTCATTTTCTCATATCCGCCTCGGCTCCAAAGGACATTGATAGAAGATACATCCTTGTTTATCGACCACTTCACTTGTCTATCAAAAATTTCTACCAGAATCTCCTCGTAAGTCAAGTTATCTTCTACCACACACATAACATCCAAAGGCACTATAGCACTAGGTCACCCACACACTTTCTCAACATGGACACATGGAAGACTGGATGAACCATATTCATATCAATGGGCAACTCCAACTCAGAGGCCACCTTATCAATCCTCCTTAACACTCTATAAGGACTCACAAACCTTTGGCTCAATTTATATTTCTTGCCAAATTGAACTACACCCTTCATGAGTGAGATTTTCCAATAGACCCAATCACCAACCCTAAATTCAAGGTCTCTCCTTCTCACATCGGAATATGGCTTTTGTCTACTTTGGCTGTTTTCAGTCTCTCCCTTATCAACTTCACCTTCTCTAAGGCTTCTAAAACGACCCAAAAAAGTGCCCAAAAATGTGCTTCATAGGTGCTCTAAATCATAATTTCCATATATCTCCAAATTCATGTGTGATATCAAAAATCTGACTTCATATTCTTATTTACGGAAAAATTTAAGTAGGAAATGGGCCTAACCCTGATTTAAGAGCAACCGTAGCAAAATTTCAAAATCGTAAAAATGCAATTTACAGAGAGCTAGCATGCCCCTGATACGACGTGCCAAGGGCGTGCCTTAATGTTTTCTTTTTCTTTTTGTGAAGTTTTTCCACTTTGGTCCAAGTCTTTTGGGTATTGGGAATAAGTCCTCCCATGCGTAAAAGTACCTATACTTGGTCATATTTCACCTTCATATCAGTCAAGACATTCCCCTATACTCACTCAAACACATAGACAATATTTCAAAATCTCTTCCGGATCTTAAGTAATTTATCCAAGCTTCAAGCCTCTATTCAAATCTTCTTAAAGGAATTCTCCAAAATCAACATATGAGGGTTTCAACCAATGGGTCCTTTCACCGTGGTGCCCAAGCATTCTTTTTATCAAAATTGTATGATTTAAAGTTAATTTACTTATGGGACTTACTTATTATGAATTTCACTGCACACTATGTTAGGGTTTCATGAAATTGTGATGGTTTGAGCATGTCTTGGGCTATGAATCTAAGACCTATTATGAGATTTGATGAAGGCTTTTGATGTATATTGCTTGAGGTTGTTACCAAATATCCATTGATGGTTTTACACTGAATTTTCTAGCATGTGGTCACTCTTAAATTGCATAATTTTACACTAGCAATATACACCCGCCAAGTATTTGATAAAATGTCCGGTTATGATTTCTTGAGGAATTAAAGCCATAATGCATGTCTTATGAGTTGAATGTTTCTATGATGATGAAAGGAATGTATGTATATGATATTATCTCTATAGTGTTGGGAATTTACCAAGCCTCACTCGGGAGGTTGTTGGTCCGGGTAACCATGTTGAGGGGTTTATACCTCGATCGCCTCGTTCGGCAGGTGGTAGGCCCGTGCAATCATGTTGATGGGTTTGTACCTTGATCGTTTTTTTTGTTCGGGAGGTGGTAGGCCCATGCAACCATGTCAAGGGGTTTATATCTTTATAACCATATCGAGGGTTTGTATCTTGATAACCATGTTGAGGGGTTTGTACCTCATGTGCCTCTCCAAGGGAGTGGTAGGCCTTGAATATTCTATATTGGTGGTCTCTCCTTACACATGTATTATGTTCCATATAAGCATGATTTTACTTCAAGCATCATCCATGCATGGCATATTGCTATATGCTTATTCATTGCCTACGTTATGCATTTTGATTATGGTGCTATCACTTGTTGCATTGCATCCTACATACTTAGTTCATTTAATGTACTAATGCATAATCTATGCCTACAGGATGCCACCATGTAGGAATTGGAGTCCCATTTGATCATCTTCCTCCACGTGGCTAGTACGATCTATCTCAAGCTAGTTAGTGAGTCCTCTATTCTGGGGACAATAATTGTACCATTATGCTATGTATTAAGACTCTCTTTTCTTGATATATGTTTCTTATTGACTATGAGTGTGATCCTGGCTGTATGTCTTGGCCCCCCGCTAAGTTCTATGTTTAGAGGTGTTGTTGGACAAGTTATGTATTTATGCCATGAGCATTGACTTTCTTGTTTGATGTTAAGCTTTGAAAGCTTACTTTTAGTCCCTTCGCCCCTATTTCTAATTCAATTATATCATTTAATTGCTTCCGTGACCAATGATATATGATGATATGTTAAGAGGCTTGTCTCGAGTCCCTTTGGGTTCCCCATTTGCCGTGTCTTATCTCGGCCCTAGGCTTGGGTCATGATAAACTTGGTATTAGAGGACTAGGTTGTCAGGCCCTTGGCATCCAACACACCTTGTGGATTAGAGCCTTATTCAGGGTTGTGTTGTGCACCACAACTATGTGCAAGGGGCTATGAAACATTTTAAAAAATGTTTCCCTTCTTCTTGATCTATATCATGTTATAGAAAATAGATAAGGTTTTCCTCCTAATGATTTTTCTGTGCTATGCTAGATCATGCCTAACACTAGAGGATGAAGAGTTCGCACTCCTAAGGAACAATCGGGTCATGATGAGCTCTGGGATGCTCTCACTTTGCTTGCCCAAGTTATGACCAACCAAGTCAATCAAGGTGCCCAAGCCCCTTATGTTCCTACTCCGGCATCTCGGGTGAGGGACTTCATGAGGATGAAACCCTTGAAATTCAATGGGTGAAAGGTGGATGAGGATCCTCAAGAGTTTATTGATGAGATCTATAAGGTTTTGGCTATTATGGGTGTTAGATCGGAAAAGAAGGCGGAGTTGGCGGCTTCCCAACTCAAGGGGGTGGCACAAATATGGTATACTCAATAGAGGGAGGAGAAGGGAAATAATAATGTGGTACTATGGGAGGAGTTTAAGGCAGCTTTTCTGAATCAGTTCTTCCCTCTTGAGCTTAGGGAGGCCAAGATGTTGGAGTTTATGAATTTGAAACAAAGTTCTATGAGTGTGAGGAAGTATGCCCTCAAGTTCAATGAAGTCTCTAAATATGCTCCCCATTTGGTTGCCAACCCAAGGTCTAGAATGAACAAGTTCGTGATGGGTATATCCGATTGGTGAGTGAGGAATACTGGTCAGCTATGTTGATTAGTGACATGGATTAGTCCTGTTTGATAACCTATGCCAAATAAATGGAGGTGAAGTTGAGGAAGAGGAGGAGTAATGAGGCCAAGAGGGCCCGTTTTGAGGGAAAGTTCCAAAGCTTAAGGGGTAGCCAGTTCCATCAAGTCCAAGGGCCTTCTTATGCTTCTAACAGGGGGTTTGCCAATGACTTCCCAAGGGCCCGGGTGAGCCAAATGCTTTGTGTCCAAAATATGGTAGGGGTCATGAGGGGCCATCGTTTTAGTACATGAATGCATGTTATGGATGTGGGGAAGTGGGTCACAAAAAGATTGATTGTCCTTGTAACCATAACAAGGGTAAGGAAGTTCATCCACAAGGTGCAAATGCAGTTCCATTGGGAAGAGGTGGTTAACAAGGTGGTACCCCAAGGCACAATCAGTTCTATGCAGTCCAAGGGAAGCAAGGGGTTGAGGAGGTTCCTGATGATGTCACTGGTATGTTAAAAGTCTTTGATTTTGATGTGTATGTATTGATTGATCTAGGAGCCACTCTTTCTTTTGTTACCCCTTTTACTGCCAAAAAGTTCGATGTTGAGCCTGGATTATTGTGTGAATCTTATGAGGTGTCTACTTCTATTTGTGCATCTATTGTTGCCAGAAAGGTTTATAGAAATAGTCCCATTTGCATTTTGCATAAGATATTGCCTTGTGATCTTGTTGAGTTGGAAACGGTGGATTTTGATGTCATACTTGGGATGGATTATTTGCAAGCATACTATACTTCTATTGATTGTAGAACCCATAGGGTCAAATTTCAATTCCCAATTGAGCCCATATTGGAGTGGAAAAGTCATGATGTAGTGGTCAAGGGTAGGTTTATCTCTTGCATTAAAACCTATAAGTTGATCTCTAAGGGATGTCTCTATCATCTTGTGAGGATTAGGGATGTGGAGTCTAAAGTCCCTTCTATAGAGTCGATTCCAATTGTAAATGAATTCCTTGATTTCTTTCCAAATGACCTTCCCGGTGTTCCTCCTGATAGGGAGATAGATTTTGGTATAAACCTATTTCACAAGACTCAACCCATTTCTATTCCCCCTTACTATATGGTCCCAATGGAGTTAAAGGAGTTAAAAGAGCAATTGAGGGATTAGTTGGACAAAAGTTTCATCAGGCCTAGCCAATCATCTTGGGGTGCACTGGTGTTGTTTGTGAAGAAGAAGGATGCGTCCCTTAGAATGTGTATAGATTACCGAAACTCAATAGGGTCTCCATAAAGAATAGGTACCCTCTTCTAAGGATTGATAATTTGTTTGACCAAGTGCAAGGGTCTAGTCACTTCTCTAAAAGTGATCTTCGTTCTGAGTATCATCAAGTGAAGGTGAGGCAGTGTGATATTCCCAAGATGGCTTTCCGGACTAGGAATGGGCATTGATTTTGTTGTGATGTCCTTTGGTTTGACCAATGCACCGGCCATCTTGATGAATCTTATGTTAGGGTCTTTAAATCTTACCTTTATTTGTTGCAGTCTTCACTGATGATATTTTGATTTATTCACATAGTGAGGAGGAGCATATGAGTTATTTCAGGGTAGTGTTTCAAACGTTAAGGGAAGGGAAGTTGTATGCTAAGTATGTGAAGTGTGAATTTTGGTTGAAGGAGGTTGCCTTTCTAGGTCATGTGGTGTCGGGGATAGTATTAAAGTGGATCCTAAAAAGATAGATGTGATTAGAAATTGTCCTAGACCATTGACCCCGTCGGATATTTGGATATTCTTAGGCTTAACGGGTTACTACCAGAGGTTTGGTAATTGGTTCTCTTCTATTGCTTCTCCTATGACCAAGTTGACTCAAAAGAAAGCCAAATTTGTATGGACTGGTGAGTGTGAAAAAAGTTTCCAAACATCAAAGATAAGCTTGTGTCTGCTCCTATATTGTCACTTTCAAAAGGGCTAGAAGGGTTTGTTGTGTGTTGTGATGCTTCAAGGGTTGGTTTGGGTTGTGTCTTGATGCAAAATGGTAAGGTGATAACCTGTGCTTCTAGACAACTCAAAGTAAATTAGAAGAATTATCCTACCCATGATCTTGAATTATCCACCATGGTGTTTTCTTTGAAAATTTGGCATCACTATTTGTATGGGGTGCATGTTTACGTGTTTACGGATCAGAAAAGTCTCTAATATGTCTTCATTCAAAAAGACCTCTTGAGATAAAGAAGGTGGCTAGAACTTCTTAAGGACTATGATATGAGTATCCATTATCATCCCGGTAAGGCTAATGTGGTGGCCTATTCTTTGAGTAGGGTGTCTATAGGTAGCCTAGCTCATGTTGATGGTGGTCGTAAAGAGGTGACTCGAGAGGTCCATCGGTCGGCTAGATTAGGGCTTAGGTTGGAAGAGATTGATAATGGTAGTATTATGGTTGTTGATGGTTCAAAATCTTCTTTGGTTGATGAGGTAAAAGCAAAGCAAGATCTTGACCCCTTCTTATTAGAATTGAAGGCATTTGTGAGAGATGGTAAGGTGGAGGTTTTATCTCAAGGGGGAGATGGTGCCTTTAGGTACAAAGGCAGGTTATGTATGCCTTGTGTTGATGGCTTGAGAGAAAAGATTCTTGATGAGGCTCATGGTTCTTCCTATTCTATTCACACTAGATATACTAAGATGTATAGAGATTTGAGAGAGGTGTATTGGTGGGGAGGTATGAAGAGGGACATTGAAAAATTTATTTCCTATTGGCATAGTTGCCAACAAGTCAAAGTTGTACACCAAAGGCCGGGCAGCCTAGCCCAAGACATTGAGATTCCCACTTAGAAGTGAGAAATTAATACGGATTTTGTGGTTAGGTTACCCAAGGCTAGAAAGGGTTTTGATTCCATTTGGGTTGTGGTTGATAGGATGATGAAATTGGCTCACCTTCTAACAGTTAAGACCATATATAGGGCTGAAGATCATGATAGGTTGTATATTCATGACTTGGTGAGGTTGCATAGGGTTCCTTTGTCTATTATATCGGATCGTGTGCTCAATTTACTTCACATTTTTGGAGGACCTTTCAAAGAGGTCATAGTACAAAAGCTAACCTTAGTACGGTCTTTTACCCTCAAATAGATGGCCAAGCTGAAAGAGCTATCCAAACTCTTGAGGATATGCTTAGGCTTATGTATTAGTGTTAAATAGTAGTTGGGATGATCATCTTTCATTTATTGAGTTGCATATAACAGTAGCTATCATTTTAGTATTAGTATGGCTCCTTTTGAGGCCCGCTATGATAGGCGTTGTAGATCACTGGTTTGGTGGTTTGAGGTAGGATAGGTGTCTTTTATGGGTCCGGATCTAGTTATGGAGGCTCCTGAGAAAGTAAGGATGGTTAGAGATAGGCTGAAAAGTCATCAAAAGTCCAATGCCGATGTGAGGAGAAGGGATCTTGAATTTAAATTTGGTGATTGGGTCTATTTTAAGGTTCCACCCATGAAAGATGTGGTTCATTTTGGTAAGAAGGTGTGTTAAGCCTAAGATATGTGAGTCCTTATAGGGTGATGGAATTGTCAAGGTAGCTTCTGAGTTCTAATTGCCTAGTGAAATGGATTTGGTTCATCCGATCTTCCATATGTCTAATTGAGGAAGTTTGTGGGTGATCCGAATGCTACTGTTCCATTGGATGTTGTAGGTGTTATTGAAGACAACTTGTCTTATGAAGAGGTTCTAGTTCAGATATTTGACAGACAAGTGATGAGGTTGAGGAACAAGTATGTGGCTTCCAATAACGTCCTTTGGAGGAATCAACAAGTTGAAAGTGCTACTTGGGAGGCCGAAGCGGACATGCAAAAATGATATCCTTCTCTCTTCCATTCTACTCAAGCCTAAGGTACTAACTCTAAGGCCTCTATATGATCTCAAATCTTAAGTTCAACCCTTATGTTATTGTATAATTCATGTTTAAATTGACAAGTTCATGATGATTTTACACTTATGTTGAGATTTTTGAAATGATGTTTAAATGCATTG
>JAOTQR010122555.1:0-21652 GCA_025774065.1 Solanum ossicruentum | reverse complement strand
ATGTATATATGTACATATGTATATGTATATATGTACATATGTATATGTATATATGTACATATGTATATGTATATATGCACATATGTATATGTATATATATATATATATGTACATATATATATATATATATATATGTATATATATATATATATACACACACACATATACACACACACATACACACTTTTGATGATTTGATTTGTGGTCACAATTAAAGTTTTAATAACTAGAATTGAAGGAGAGCCTTGAAGTAACAGCTAAAGTTGTTGTCATGTGACCAGAAGGTCACAGGTTCAAATCTTGATAACATCCTCTAGCAGAAATGCAAGGTAAAGTTGCATACAATAGACCCATGTGGTCGGACCCTGCCAATAGCATGAGTTTTAGTGCATCAGGCTTGTCCTTTTTTTTTAATAACTAGAATATCAATTAGTGAAGGAAAAAATATAGTTTTTGAAAAGAGGTATAACAACAAGATTTTTGTCATTAAAGATTTTTTAACATCTGAATTTAATCCGTTCGTTAACATTTATGTCACACCCAATGTCCCGTTAGGGAAGAATAGCACCCGCTACCAATAAGGCTTGGGAGAACCAACCAGTATACATGCTCTTTCTATACATATTATAAGGGATTTCTATATTTTAGATGCCTTTCAGAAAATAAATAGTGATAACAAGCTAAAAGGAAATGTATCTGGCTAGGCCGTTGGGGCCACGTTGTCTAAAGTATGAGACATGACCACACTTTAATTTACATGGTCTACAAAGCCTCTAGATAAGGAAAAGTATCTGATATGGGTCGGGACATACACCGCCTCGACTAACTATACAATACAAAAATATAAGCTCTAGACACACAAAGCTCCGAAGCAACCTGGAGCTTGGTAACAACAGCTGCATATCCTGTACTCCTATTGGGCAGATCTACTAGCACCTGTACCCACAGCATGAAATGCAGGTCCCCCATTAGGGACGTCCAAATGAGATAAAGTACTAAATATGTAAGACAGGAAATACTGTATATGAAGCAACAACTCAAATGAAACTGTGCACTAGTGTAGGATAAGAGACCACCTTTAGTTATACTATGGGATCATGTACTTTATATTCTTTTTATTAATTTACCTTTAATGTATAATCTATGCAGAACATGTAATACAAATGACTAGCTGATCAGTGGTAAATCTATATCGGGATCGCCCTGGCTAGGCTTTTCCTTTAATCCCTTGGGCTACCCCCCGTGATAGGATCGACCCTGGCTAGGTGATTCTTTCACCCCTGGGGTTACCACCCATCAATAAACAATATACTTTACCTTTCAATTACCTTTGAGATGATTCTTTTGGTGGTCACAATATTGGAGTTGTAGGACTGAAGATGTATCATGTGACATGTAGATACTCACACAAGACAATATGATAATGAAAAGAGTACGTTACACAAATAATGAAATTCATATGAGATGAAACAACCCGTGAACTTTATTTAGTAACAAGAAGCCATATAACTTGGTTTCCACGTATGCATGCAGCTTTAAAGGTGAGTATGTATGGGAACATATGAACATGTGAAAGAGTGGAGACATGGTTAATAGTTGAGTCGGAGTTGGTAAGTGCCTTTATATGTCAAGGAAGAATCTCGATTTCATGCCAAGTAATACGAAATCGAGTATCCTTACATACCTCACTGTATGACCTCTCTGTTACCTCGAGATAACCTTACTTCCTCCAAATATTTATCTACAATATAGTATATGATAAAACTAGCATTAGCATCCAATAGATACATCTTTGCAAACCAATCTCATAAAAAAAACAACATACGGGCAGCAAGCATATAATTGTAAACCCGAGCGTATTCTTTCAACCTTTCTGCCTCTAATCATATCTTCTAATACACATGCTCATATACATATCATGTGTAGCCTATCTTAATACCATAATAGGCTTACAACAGCCCATAAAGCACAACATATAACAATTCTACACAACATACAAAAATACGCAGCATAATGTTTCATCCCTTCGCTACATTTCGACGCCGACAATCCCAAACCTATTTCAACTTTACCCAAACTGTCCTCAACATATCTATACATAAATATAGCCTTAAAGAAGTCTTAGAACAGTATCAAAGCAGTCATGAAGGACGTGAGCAAGTAGTCTTCCATCCATCAGACCACAAGTTCATACTAAGAACACATTTATGATATCCAATAAGAACTCACTTTTTTGGACTGTAAAAGTGGTGCAGCAGCTTAGTTACATTACTAAAAAACTATACCTTGTTAAAAATATGAGTCTTACTTCATAATTCAGCCAACTAAGAAGAGAAAATCCTCTTGATTAACAAGAAAATTTCGCAACAATCCTTAGGACACATGCTATCCAAATTTCTAGCACAAGCATAACTAGCATGTATTTCTTGTTTGTCATGTGATAAGTATAAAAAAATACATGGATATTTCCACTTACCATAGCCATCAATATTAAGGGTTCCTTCAAGAACCCTAGAGGGTTATCTTGGCTGTTGTGAAGTGAAGTAAAGAGAAAAAGAAGAATCTTTAGGAAGCTGAAAATTTATTTCAAAGTGAAATGACTTAAGGGACTGTTTTTGAGCCATTTTAAAGGCTCTCTTTGGCCGACTTTCTCTTGAATTTATGATCAAATATCACCACATATTCATAAGCTGGTGAGGAAGTAGTATGGTTCTCAAACTTGGGCCTAAATGGGTCTCAAAGTTAATGGGTCTTGGATGCCCATTTTCCTAATTACTCTTCACTTAGTTTGGGCACAATTAGTCAAGCGGGTTGTGATGTACTTGTACACTTTCTATTATTCATTTTGGGATGTAAGTATTTTCCATTTACGATGGTAAAACATGGGCTAAAGTTACACTCTTAACGCGGACTTTATTCACTATCGGACTTGGACAAATTTGATGTCGGGCCTCGTCTCCGTTTAGCTAGCAAATTTAAGCTAAGAAGTAGGTGACTCACTTGCTAGCTTCCTCATTCCTACAAGAACCTCATTCTTCACCTTGTTAAGGTCGTGATCTCCTCAATTTGACTTAAATCTTATTTACACTCGACCCTCTTCTAGGTTAGACATACATATCCCCCTCTAACCAAAGATTCAAGTACTTTTAAAAATGGGCACTAATTTGACCAAAACATATCATGTTTCCTTTGCATAGTACTAGTATTGTAAGATGTGGGGTGTTACAATTCAATAACTAGATTTAATTTGATCGTTAACTTTTAATGATGTAGCTTTTAATGACCGGTGATGTGAAGTTTCTACTAGTCATTATTGACTAACAACGATTGGATTTATACTTTTAGGTATTGAATTTTCTCTTGTTAAAGGCCTATTTTCTTGTAGTCTACTTAGCCTACAATAACCAACCAAAACATGTATCCCTTGATCCTAATGTTTGAGTCGTACATATACTTTTTCCTTGTAACTACCTAAGTCCCCAAACCTTTTTGTCCGTGTGAATCTTGAATTTAGCCCTGGTCCCTCCTTGAATGTTGTGCACATTGATTTAGGATAAAAGCGTAAGTTAAGGTTGTTTATCTCAAAGAAATGATAAAATAAGTTGAGGGTGGTTGTTGCGAAGAAATGATAACAAGATGGCAAGGGAAGCATAGTAGTATAATGAAGAAGGGAAAAATATGAAATGGGTGTGAGAAAAATAAATAAATGCTAAAAATGTGACCTAAAAAAAAGAACTAAGAACAATAAAAGGCAATGAGTTGAAAAGTAGAATAAATGCACCCGAAAGTGTTTGAAATAGGAAAAAGAGAACAATGAGTTAAAATACAAGTGCTGGTAATAAGTCCATATTAAGAACTCATTTTTGGGGCTAGTTTGAAACTAAACATTGCCCTTAGTGTACCATTAATTCCAATATTTCTAACAATATTCATGTGCTATGACAGGAAACGAGACTAAAAGTGCACAATTGAACAATACTTGATGAAATCTTGGAAAGGGATAAAAAGTGCAAAAGAGCCGAGAAAAGCGGTATATGCAACATACTTGGTGATCTGCTGAACATTTGGATAGATTGCCTATCATTACAACAACCAAGGTACTCGGTCAAATCAAGAAGGTGGTCTAATTTGGTATCGCAAGGCATGTTCAGTGCCCTACTAATTTGCATAAATAATCGCCTAAAGTTGCAACAATCAAAGCTCCAAAACACTGATAAGAGGGCAATTTCATGAATTTGGTGCATCACCGAATTTTATTGGCAAAAAAAAGAGTCATCTCTTAATGTTATATATGACTCCTTATGAGATAACACAGGAAAGTGATCAAGTGCACATTAAACACATCGTTGGAGTGCTTAGCGATGGTCGACCTTGACCTCCGAATAGCATTTCGCAATACAAAATTTCACACACTTGCATGTAGTATATAACCAATTTTAGAAAGGAAATTACACATATCACTTCCTACCATATCAAAATAATTAGTTTGTAACAGTAGTACATAGAACTTTCCTCTTAGGGTGAAAAACGAAGTTAGGGTTTGAAACTTTTTGGAAGTAAATTGGATAAGATTGGCTAGTGATAATCAATTAATTTGTATTCAGTATTGTTACCCATAACTATTGTTACTACGTATGGTATCAATCTTTAATTTCTAGCATGTGTGGCTAAAACCACCTATGTTGGGGGTATGTTATTGATATGGTTTTTTTTTATCTATTGAATCTTTAATATCTTGACTTATCTGTAGTTGATTTGAGTGAATTTATATCCATTTCTATGTTTAATCTATAATTTCAAGGTCGCAAACTTGGATTTTTACTTTAGATCTCTGATTATTGCTTTAGCCAGAATGATTTGTGGAATGGGTAAAATGGGTGGAAACCTCTCGGGATTTCAGTTGAAGTCCACAGGCATGGATTCAATGGTCAAGGTATTAGGGATTTTGTTAAGACTTCTTAGGCCAAGCGTGTCCTCAGCAGTCCGTATCTGATTTCTTAGTTGGTTCATGGGGAACACCTTTATATCATAGCTGATATAGGTTACAAGCAACCTAGCCTATTTACTCAACATCAACTCATCTAATCGAGTATCTAGACCTAGCTGGTATATTAATTCCCATATTTACACATCCCCAATATCTTTCGTTCGATATATAGAAATTTTTTAGGTGAATCATTAATTTGTTATTGTAACCCCCCTCCCCCAAGATCCTACAACTACTTGGTCCAATGAATCACTTCTGCCTTGAACAATGATTCCTTGTGTGATTGACCCTAAGCTCTGAAATTAGGTTATTATGCTGATGATGACTGCCCCTACTTCCTTTGAGTAGTCGGGTTGAGTGATATGAGAAAATACCACCATTGCCAGGGAATCAACGTTTTCATATTGGAAGTGTTTGTTGATCTTTGTTCTTGTAACTAGAATTTCTTTTACTATTTTCTTGTTGTTTTTATTGTTGAAAATAGGTGTTAAAATGGAGGATCATGAGAGTGTTCATGGCGACAATGCTGGAGACATAAACGGTATACAAGACGTTAACTGGGATCAAGTGGGCAGCACTGGTACTATCCGACTATCCATATTGGCCGAAGGAGTTAATTTTAATGTAACGAGCTCTATGATGCAACTCCTCAACTGAAGGGATTTTTCGGAGGGCTCAGCCATGAAGATCCTCACGAACACTTCATGAACTTTGTTGTTATATGTCTCCCATTCAACTTCAGGGGAGTGAATCAGGAAGCCATTCAACTAAGGCTATTTCCTTCTTTTATCATGGGAATGGCATTGAGGTGGATAGCGGAGCTGCCATGTAATTCTATTACTTCGTTGGAGGAGCTATAAAATGCATTCCTTGAAAGATTTTTCCCTCTCTTGAAAAAGATAATGTTGAGAAGAAGTATTGAGAACTTCAAGAAGCTAGAAGGTGAGTCGATGCATGAATCATGGCTTCGATTTTGGGAAATCCTACTCCAATTTCCTAACCATTGAGTCCTAGATCATATGCTCTTGAAATAATTTTATGTGAGAATTGATGTTATGGACAAAGGGGTAGCTAATGAGTTTGTGAGAGGAGGCCTAATGACACAAACATTACTGAAGCATATAACCTCTTCGATGGCATGACAAAGATTAACTAAGCGTGGTACACAAGAGATGACATGGTAACTTCAAGCCACAGAGGTCTAACCAAGGAACATATTGCTAAAGACCATAAAAGGGATTAGAACATGGCTAAAGTGTTAACCTAGCTTGATATTTTGACCAAGCACATCATGGGAGGAAATCATAAAAGTGGGAATGTTCAGGGAGCCACTGGAGATGTGATGTTTGAGGGTCACCATTTGAATGCGGTTACAATGAAGAAGTGCATTATATGGGGAACCAAATAGTGGGTTCTCGACTGGCTTTTCTAGGCTCACTCAGGAATCAAGGTTGGCACAACAACTCCAAATAACTAGGTCATGCATAGACTGACCAACCTCAAGTTGGAGGTTGGAGGAATTGTGATGGAGATAGGTACATTCTACCTTATGATAGGGTGAAGGCTGATAAATAGTGGTTAATCAAGAGAATCTCCAGACCGATGATACACTCTCCCGAAACTTAAGTAAGGTGGAAGCCTCCGATAAAGTCCTAAAAGAGATGCAATCTGACTTTTCTCAATTGAGTCAAACCATGACATCTTATTCGGTATCCATTAAACATTTGGAGACTCTACTTAGGAATAACTGAGCTGATCTAAATCAGCATCCAAGAGGATATTTACCTAGTGATGCAGTGGCTAACCCAAAAGAGAATGATCAGTAGTGTTTAGCCATAACCCTCATAGTGGGAAAGGGGTTGAAGGCACTAAAACATCATGTATTTGTGAAGAACGCCTAAAAGAGGTAGAATAACAAGAAGGTGTGGTTGTTGTTGAAGATGATGAATATGAAGCTCACATTGAATGTGGTGATGTTCTCAACAATCTCGAGAGTGATAATGATAAGCAATAGAAGAGTGGGGATAATGCTTTGAATGCTAAGAAAGCTCTCAACAAAAAATTCAAGTCCAATTGTGAGGTTGAAAACACCTCAAGTCAAGGTTGATCCTCCATTTCCAAAAAGGTTGAAGAAGATAGAGGAGACAGCTAAGTTTCAAAAATTCTTCTCTATGTTCAATTCATTGTCAATAAATGTTCCACTTATGGAAGCATTGATTGAAATGCCAAGTTAGGCTAGGTTAATGAAGGAATTGGTGACAACGAAAAGAACTCTTGAGTGTGAGACAATTAAAGTGTCTCACAATTGCAGTGCAATCTTGAAAACTAAAATTGGTAGCAAAGAAGGAAGACCCAGGTGCATTGATGAGCTATCAAAATACAACACATTTGATGCCTAAAACCTAGGATTTTAAGTGTTCTCGATGCGTGTTTTATGGTTCTTATGTATTTTTGTGTTTCTTTTTGCAGGAAAAGCAAGTTGGCATAATTTTGGGGAGAGTTGCAAGTTTTGCTGATTTCAAGGACATGCGGGACCCTATACGAATCGTAGCTCTGTTTACAAGTTGTAGAGGTAGCCGCATAGGACTTTAAGTGTTCAAAAGTTAAGTTTGATAATTTGAAGTTCAGCTATTTGAGACTCAGTTATGAGTTGTAGACCTTACTACGACTCATAAAAGAATGTTTCGTAGACACTTCCAGTGTTGATCAAGATTAGAACAATAAAATACAGTTGTACACTATGAGAGTTCACTATGAGTCATAGAGCAGACTCCGACTCATAAGGGTATTCCGTAGCAGTGAAGCTTGATATTAAAGAAGCTGACCACGAAAGCATGATTAAGGCTCGTAGGATATACTACAAGTCGTAACTGCGACACATATCAGGCATATACCAGTTTTCTAATAAATTTAGGGACTCATTTGTAAATACTATAAATAGTATAGTTTAGGTTTTTAGCAGAAGTTTTTTTACAGATTTTTGAGAGGGTTTATAGAGAGATACTTAGAGAGCACGAAATTTTAGAGTAGTGTCTTAGGATTTATCTTTGGATACTCAATTTTGGAGATTAGATTCACTTCTGGATTTATTACATCTTTCAAGCTTGTGATTCTAAATACAAAGTGGGTTTTATTGTTCTTTATTCTCTTTGGATAAGTGATTAACTATGTCTTCCATATTTATATTTATTTATTTGCCCAAGCTATAAGTAGGTAAACCCACAACTTGGTGTTGTGGGAACCATGGGAATCTAACTTAGAAAACTCGGATTATTTGTACTTTTTGAGTTTGGTATTTGCATGTATTACCCAATTTCCTTTTTATGTTGTTTAATGGTGACCATTATTAGACCCTGCCTAGTGTCATGATCGGTAAATAGGAAAAGAGAATGATTAACAGAATTCAAAGATATATTCTCATCTAATCAACCGAACCTGGCCAAGAAGAGGTTGACTGGGACAATGGGTAATGGTTAGTTTGGTACGCTTTGGAGGCCAGCCAAGGCCTATAGTAAAATTCAACCTTCACTTTCAAAAGAGGGTTGGAAGAACCTAAATTACCGTTCTACATGCAATGTCCTAATTGAGAGTTATGTTATCCAGGTAGATTAAGTTAGTGAATCATAGGCAACACTATTACCCAAGTTGCTCTCCAATTTGATTGTCTCTCCATTTTATTAGTTTAGTTTAATTTTCTACTAATCATTGCAAACTCCCCTTTTTTAGAGAATCAATTAGTTGATGTATGAATTGATTATTAGTGAACCAAGTTGCTAATGTACTTCTTTCTCCGTGTGATTCGACCCTCACCTTAGTTAGGTTTTTTGCTTTGACGATCACTTTGACCTTGAAATAGAGGCATATCTTGAGCCTTCATCAAGAAAAATAGCATCATTGTCAGTGGATAGTGATACTTTGATTTTTGTTTCACTAGTAGTGTAACTCAAGTGTTAATTTTTTTGTTCTCTTGTATTTTACTTTTGTTTTTGTTTTTGTTGGTTGAGTTTCTTTACAGGGTATACTAGGTGTGTATGCTAGTACGAGGAGTCAAGGCATTTCCTTAGCTCTAATTGATTTAGAGGTCCAACGTGTTGCAAGGAGAATGGCTCAAGCGAATGCTAATCTCGCAGTGAATAAAGCTATAAATCAAAATGATGATGTTGAGAATTGGGATGACAATCCACCACCATTGGAGAACAGGCCACAAGATAGGTACTTCAATAAGAATACCTATGGATGGAACGAATATCGACTGAAACTCATGGACATGGAAGTGACAGGAACTATAGTGTCGCCACTATTACCTGTCAGTACTAAGTTCACAGTGTCAAGTGGATTACTTCAAATGCTTCAGAATCGTGGTTTGTTTGCGGGTCTACCTACCAAGGATCCTAATGGCCATTTGCATAATGTGGATTTTGTGTGGAAGAGTATGATGGATACGCAAATTCATTCTATGGATGTTGTTGATTTTGTGTGTTTCCTCTCTCTCTTACTAGTAATGCAGTGGATGGCTATCAAAACTCCTACAAAGCTCAATCACAAATTGGGAAGAATTGCAAAGATCCTTTTTGGAAAGATACTTTCCAAGGTCAAAGATGCTCAAACTGAAATATCAAATTAACAATTTTGAGAAATTGCCAGGTGATTCCATTAGCACAACATAGGAGAGATTTACAAAGTGCTTAAGAAGTGTTACGGACTATAAGATCATGGATGATGCCTTAGTAGAGATTTTCTATTAGGCTCTTGATGAGAATAGTTAAGCTTGTACTGATAGCAATATGGGAGGCATGTTCTTGGACCAACTATCCACAAGGATCGCCGAGAGAATAGAGCAAGTAGGCAAAACCAACATAGTATGGGGCAAAAGGAGAGAGCTTCCACAAGGAGCTCATGTGTGGTGAATGATAGTTCGGAGCAAGCTAAGATCAATGACGAGCTCATGCAACAATTTTCTAAACTTTGCATGAGTATGGAATTGGTGGTTAAGAAAAATCATGAAAGAGTGCATGCGGTAGTCCACCAACCTCGTAGAGCACCCATGTATGAAGAACATTATTATGATAAGGATGCTTGCTTTGTTAGTAACCAAGCAGTGGATTTCTGAAACAATGCCTAAGGGTCTAATTTGTACTATTAGTGTCAAGGTTCCAGAAACCAAGGTCCGAACTACCACCAAGAGGGTGCTCTTATAGATAATCATGGGGGTTAGTTTGAGAAAGATAGGGTTCCAGAAATTGAATAGGGTAGAAGAGATAGATATAGAAATTGTCCTTACATACCACCCCATAATTATGATGTCGAGGCTAGCAATTCAAGGATTAAAGAGATGTTTGGCCAATGACGCTTGAATCTATTCCACCGTAAACAATTGAATATACTACTGCAGGAACTTTCGCTTGATGAAAATGGTCGATACCCAAGATGAGACCTTAAGTGGAATGAAATCTGACATCTCAGGCATACACTTGAAAAAATTATCTCACTCGGTGGCAATCAAGAAATTAGAGAAGCAATTCCGCTAGGTGTCTACACAATTAAATCAATGCCAAAAAAGTATATTGCCAATCAATATGATTCAAAACCAAAATAATGACAGGCATTATATGGTAGTTACAACTAGGGAAGGTAAAAGTATCATTGATCCTCTAATGCCGATAGTTATGGATAATGGGCATGAAGAGATAATTATGGAGAAGGTTGTGAATGAAAGAGAAGAATGCAACAAGGATGGGGTAAGCAATGAAGTGGATAAGGAGCTAGGGAAGGGTAAGACCATCCTAAGGCCTCCTCCTCCCTTTCCATAAAGACTCAAGAAAAGGGAGGAAGATGGTAAATTGGAACATTTCCTCTCCATGTTGAAATCCATCAACATTCCACTTATTGAAGCATTGGAGAAAATGCCCGGTTATGCTAACTATATGAAGGATTTGGTGACTAACACGGTGAGCTAAGAGCTTTCACAAGAGCTGCAATATTGTAGTGCCATTACCACCAAGTACTTAGTCCAGAAAAGGGAAGATCCCAATACATTTACCATCCCTTGTACCTTGGGCGATGAAGAGTTTACAAGGGCGTTGTGTGATTAGGGAGCAAGTATTAATTTGATGCCTCTTGTAATGTTTAAAAAGCTTGGTTTGGATTCTCTTACTCCTACGAGAATGAGGTTATTAATGGTGGATAGAACATTCAAGAAACTAGAGGAAATACTTTATAGTGTGTTATGAAAGTGGATAAGTTCATATTCCCAATGGATTATGTGATTCTTGATTGTGAAGTTGATTTTGAGGTCTCTATTATATCGGGAAGACCATTTGTGGCCACATCGATTCCAGTCAACTCAAGTTTAAGGTGAATGATGCAGAAGTGATTTTTGACATTCACCAATCTATGAGGCATCCTAATGAACTAAAAAGTGAAGCCTGGGTTCTTGAGGAATTTGAGCATTCAAGATAGATAAGTCATGTCGCGACAATAAATCAGGTTCTATTTGGGAGGCAACCCAAGCATTTTCATGTTTTAGCTTGAGTTTGAAATTATTTTTAGTTTTTGAATGTTGGGTTGATTGGTTGTTTGTCTCTTGATTGTTGTTTATGACAGTGGACTAGTTGCATTTTTGATAATGGTATGTCTTGAGAAGTATATGTAGGTTTTGGAAAAGAATTGCATATGTGCTAAGATTTGCAGATGAAGCAATCTCTATGGCACTATATGACTCGTAGTCTTATCTCATAGAGAGTTGCAGTGAATAGGATTAAAGTGCACTCTTTCTATGAACCAACATGATAACTCGTAGTCAACACTACGAGTCCTGAATGAGGTTTATTGAACACAATTATGTTTTTAAATTTTTCTAAGTGTTAGGTAGTCTATGAGACCAAGACCTACGAACTGTAGTCCAAGACATTAGTCATAATTGGGGTTTTGTAGACCCGACTCAGTAATTTTCAAAGAGTAACCCAAGAGGATATAAATAGGGGCCAAAATTATTTTGACCCCCATTTGAACCCTAATCAGCAAGAAATTACCCCAATCCTTTTTCGACCAATTTCTCGATAGTTTCACTATTTTTCTGGCGTGATTTTGTAACAACACCTAGGGTTTTCATCAATCACTTTCACATTTGTCTTTCAAGTCATCAGTTGCTTGTGGTAAGTTCCTAAACTATTTTTGATCAATAATTCATTTTGTTAGACATTGAGTGATTTGATGAATGAGATAGGCTAGATGTTTGAGCATGATATTCTTCTTAAATGTGAGTTGTTAATGCAAAACTAGGTTTACCATTGAATTAGTTGATTGCTATGCCTAGAATTTGGTTATATGGCTTTGAGATTGAAAGGATGCCCATGATATCATGTTCCTTGATTGATTAAGTGGTTGTTATTGGGGCATGATTGTTCATAGATTTGTTGTTATAGAAGTGTGATAATGTTTGGACTATGTTGATGTGGTTGGAATCGTGGATTGATTTCTTCTTGTTGTGCTTGTTGAACCAAATTGATTTAGAATGTATTAGGTGATTTTAGTGTATGGCTTGGGATTGGTGACATAGATGCAATTTGGAATGAGTTGGGGAATATTGATTTGATTGAGTGTTGATGGTTAGATCTTCATTGATAGGGTAGATTATTTTATTTGAATCTTATTTAGGGTATGGGGTGATTGTTCTTAGTATGTGAATGCCATGTTCTTGTTTCGATGTTGTTGGATTAGTGTTTAAATTTCTAGTAGGGTCTGTCTGGTGATTTGAGGTGTTTCAGGTACTTGTTACTTCCTACTACGAGAGTCTTCTACAACTTGTAGATGAGTCCACGAGTCATAATTGCCTCTCGTAGGAAGTGACAGTGACTTAAAATTCCTTTTTACTCATCATAGGGGACCTACCTATGGTTCATAAAGTCCTCTACGAATCGTAGTTGGGTTTGGTGGACTCATGTATATCCTATCTTTGGTCCGTGGAACCTTATACGACACTAGTCTACAACCTGTAGCCATGGCTACAAGTCGTAGTTGTGTCTCGTATGTAGTTCCAGAGTTTAATATTATTATGCACCCATGGTTTATGAGACCGCAATACGACTCAAAGTCACAAGTGTGAGTCATACCTGGCTCTAGTATCTTCTATCTGCAACTGATCCGAGTTCCTTTTTCTTATGATTTTCTTTCATTCTTGTCTTTCATTTGTTGATTGTTTGGGGCTAATTATGGTTTGCTGATAATTTTTTTCAGATATCATGACACCCAAAAGCAAACTTGTAGCAATCAAAGCCTTCAGGAGATAGGTCAAAGCCGAGCCTGCCAATACTGATCACTCAGATGACATTTAGACACAGTTAAGTGGGTCAATTGAGGTTCTTAATATTCATCCTGACGCAGAGGCTAAGGTGCCTCAAACAAGGGCTACTGCAAAAGCTGCTCAGACTCAGGTTTGAGAGGATAGTCCTTGCCAGTATGAGAAGGAGGGCAGTGGTGATAAGTCTAAGCAGGGTACACCACAGATGACTCTCTTAGGCATGGAGTAAAGCACAGAGAAAGGCTCTCAGGTTAGTGGAGATGCAGGGTCCTCAGTCTCCTCATCATTATCATCATCATAGGATCCTAACGCTCAATGGTGAGGTGTTGATGCTAACACTCACCGATGAGGTGTTGAGGGAATAAGGACCATATTTGATGAGGATCTACAGCCAAAGCAGCAAGGCAAGAGTGTGCGATTGACATACGAGGAGCCTCGATTGATTTCTGATGGATTGAGCCATGTCCCAAGACTTGAGGACAAAATCACATGACACAGGCTCATATGGTTAACTAATAAACTTGGGCACTATTCCCTAACTTTGGTTCAGGAGTTTTATGCAGCGTATGCTTCCACCATTCTTTATGAACTTCCCAAAAGGAAGAAACCTCTCGAGCAGCCGGGATTGAGAGGTTCTACTGAGAGGATGGTGGGTCTATATATTGGAGGAGATAGTCTGCCCCAAACTATTTGGTCCCATATACCAGGCTCCTATGTCAAAAGCTGAGTTTAGTCCTAGATTGTGACAGATTAGGACACTATTGGTTGCAAAGGATTTGGTACAGAGAACAAATTTGTTGAGATAGGTTGCCGGCCATATTGCTGAGCGTGGTACAGAGCCCACCTGGGTCTCTGCACATACAGAGCCTATAGGGAAGGCTTCCCTCTCCTTCCCCACAAAGTTTTGGTGGAAGATTGATAGATCTCTCATCCAACTTACTTTGACGGATAATGTGCTTACACCAGAGTGAGTAGTTCTGGTAGCCAGCATCTTAGCTAGCTATGATATTGATTTGGCACAACTTATAGTGGAGAAGATTCATGAGTCGGTGCTTCGGAGGACCACCTGTATGTCATTTCCAATCTTGATCTATAGACTCTGGCTAGAGTCTAGGGTGCAGATATATCATCTTAATTAGTTGGTAAGGCCCTCCACACTATAGATCCCATCATAATAAGAGTTGATGAGAACCCCGTGGTGCTTCAGAGGTCACAACCTCCTCCCATGCCTGATACATTTGCTCCGAAGGCACCACAAGAGGGTTTAATGTCTTCCCCCACTACTACTCCTGCTGCTACTACTGATGACTGACACCAGCAGCCTGAGGCAGTCGATATTGAGAGGGGTCTCATTTCAGCTTCACTTGCATCAGAGGCTTCTAAATCACAGGTTCTCACACCAGGCAATGTTCACATTTCCGCTGTTGCCTTTAAGGCCATGGTGCAAAGGGTTTCATGTGCTGAGACTCAATTATCTCAGCTCATGTAGCAGCTCAAGCCATGGGTTCTCCAGATGGTTCCGTACTCAGAGGCTCGATGAAAGGCATTCACCATTTCCACAGTCAAGGAGTGTATTGCTACAGTGGATACCCACATTGACATCTTTGAGGACCGATTACAGAAGAGCCTAGGCTCGACCAATAGACTTGTTAGCCTTTCATGAAGAGTTATCAAGGCTTAAGGCTGACTTGGCTTCATCATTAGCGGCTCCAGTTATAGTTCCCGAGTCTACACCTTTAGAGGTGACAATATTTGATCTATTTACTTCGGAGAATAACGTATAGCCTTTAGGCGAAAAGCGACCCCTTGTAGAGGTTGATGATACAGAGGAGCAACAGGTGCGTAAAAAGACCTCCGAGATTGATGTGGCAGAGGCAAAGAATGAGCTCGAGTGAGTCTTTAGGATATCGGGAGAAGAAGAAGAGCGAAGACTAGCCCAGGAGCATAGCAGCTGCTGTGAAGACTACCCTGCCGAAGGGAGATGATCAGAAGAAGCCAGAGACTTGTGATTATGCACCAAGATATGTTTGTTTTTGACACCTTGTATTTATTTTGATATTATACATTGAGGACAACATACATTTCTTTCGCTGGAGTGTGGGTAGCTATGGACTAGGGTGAAGTCTGAGTAGCTTTTAGACCATAACTACCCCAAATTTTGATCCTGAGGTTTTCTTGCCTATGTCCTTTTCGATCATGGATGTTTAATTTTTATTGAATCGGCATTTGTAGGATGTCTTAGATAATATTTGTAGGCTATAGTAGTTGAACTTATGACATGTATCTTGTTTTTGATATTTTATGTAATATTTTGAAATTGGTACCCATAAAAATTTTTGAGTAGTTATATTTCAACCATGAATATTTGAATGATTTGGAAATATTTTTACTAATTAAGTGTGGGCGATTTGATACATAAAGCATGAGCTATGAGTGTTTGTAATGGCTAGGTATGCAATGCCATTTATGCATGAGCTAATTTTGTTAGGCTCGTGCATTGTGTGCTAATTCAAAACTTGCCCTGTTACTTTAAGTTGGATTGGAGATAATATGGACTAGGAAGGGATCTTAGGCCCTTGTTCTTTAAATAAGTCCACTTTGACCAAAAATTACCAACCAAATGAGAAATTCATCCCTTGTTCCAAATATTTTAGCCTTACATGTACCACTTCTTTCTTAACACCTGATTAGCCCAGGCTTGTTTAGTGAAATACCTTGAGATTGGTCCTGGTCTATCCTTGAACATTGTAAACCTTGATTTAGGCAACAAGCCTAAGTTGAGGTGGCTACTAAAATTAGCCGTGGTTTGGGGAATAGATATTGTGCACTTCGATATAGGCTAAAAGTCTAAGTTGAGGGGGGCTAGTAAATGGGTAAAATAGCAAAAGTGAACTAGTGAGTTAGAAATAGAGAGAAAAAGAGGACAATCATGTATTGGGTGAAATAAAAAGAAAAAGATTCCTTAGATTGAGTTGAACAAGCAAAACGATATGTGAAAATGAGACAAAAGCTAAAAATAAGAAGAAAATACCGGAAAAAGCTTGAATATGGATAAGAAAGGGATAATAATATGGAGATGATTGAGTGTCAAGGTGAAAGTATCAAAATGCATGGTTCAAGGTTGGTCTTTAGTCACTAATTGTCCAAAATGTCATGTCAAAGCCCCATGAGCCTACGTTACAAGCTTATAAGGTCCTAAAGTGATCGTAGCCAAATTAGTCAAAAGTCTTGGTCATGAGTATACGGGTAAGTAGGGATGGCAATGAGGCGGGGCCAGGCGATTTTAAATCTATGAGAGGCGGATTGAAGTAGGTATTTTTTAAACTAATGCGGGGCAGGGCGATTTGCGGGTATAAAAAGACAAATTAGAATTCAAAGAAATTAAATTTTTCTAATTAGTAAAAATCAAAGATATAAATTTTTTATATTAAAAATTGACTTTAATTTTATTTTTTTCTAAAATTTAAACTAGATATGTCTGGAAAATTATTAGTTGTTAAAATTTTAAGTAGAAACTTTTAATTAACAATTAAGAAACAATTGTTAAAATGTCAACTAAAAATAGTTAATTAGTTGTTGAGACGTTAATTTGTGGAAAAAGGTTAAATTCAATTAAAAAATGAAAGAACTTTAAAATTTAAGAGAAGTGTGGAGGGGCGGGGCAGGACGGGTCGGGTTGAAAATGAAAAAAGTTATTATGTGGGGCAGGACAGAGAAGTTTAAAAAATTTGCGACTTGAGCTTAAGCTGCCCTGTACCCACCCCATTGCCATCCTTACTGGCAAGCCTATGGTATTGGTCATCATGCATGATTGTCATATGTGAGAGTGAGTATGTTTGCACAGTCCCATGGTTAAATTCCGAAATCTTCATTGAGTGTTAAAAGGGACTTCTTTCTTGTGAGGGCATTTGCATTGCATTGTCAACATTTTACTTGTTCAGTGTGAAACGACCCCAAAAAGTGCCTAAAAACGTGCCTCGAAATGCCTAAAATTTTAAATTTCATATATCTCAAAATTCATTTGTTATTTCGAAAATCTAACTTCATATTCTTGTTCAGAGGGTCAAAATTAGAGGAAAAATGGTGTAACCCCTATTTAAGAGTGAAAGAATAGAAATTATAATATTTTAATGTGCGAATTCCAGAGAAGAATCCGCAACGCGCCACTGTGTAAAAAGTGGCCTTTTTTTTTACTCGGTCCAAGACTTCTAAGTATTGGGTCTAAGTATTCCAAAATGTGTTTTTACCTATACTTAGCCAAATTTCACCCTTATATCATCGTAAACATTCCCCAATACTCACTCAAACACTTAGTTATATTTTCACTCCCAAAACTCAAGTCCCAAACCCTCATCATAAGCTAAGGTTTTCCTTGAAGGTTCTTCTGCAAGCTTCAAGTCTCTATCTCCAATCTTAACCAAGTTCATCTGTAAGCTAAGGTATGTGGGTTTCTTTCATGGTTTCCTTTCACCCATGATACTCAAGTCTCCTTTTACTCAAATTGAATGATTTAAAGTTTATTTACAAATGGGTCTTGCTTATTATGAAATTCACTGCACAATATGTTAAAGCTATGTAAAATTGTGACTATTTTGCTATGTTTTAAGCTATAAATCTTTGGTCTATTATAAGATTTGATGAGGGGTTTTATTGTATATTTATTGAGGGTGTTTCAAGGTGTTGATTGATGGTTTTACAATGGATTTTCTTGTATAATTTCATCTCTATATTTCATGATTTTATACTAGCATTACACACCCTCTAAGTGTTTGATAAAATGTTCGGATGTGGTTTCTTAAGGAGTTGAAGGTCCAAAGTATGAGATATGATATGAATGACTATATAATGATGAAATGAGCTTATGTTTATGATAAATTCTATAAAAGGTTTTGCATTAGACCATGCCTAATTTAGGGGGACTAAGAACCTGGATAACTTAGATGGGGGTTTGTACTCGTCCAACCTAGGGAAGGGTTTGTATTTCTCGATCTAGTGATGTGGCTATATCATCACTAATCTAGATGAAGGTTTGTACTCATCAACCTAGAGAAGAGTTCGTACTTCTCCACCTAGATGATGGGGCGGCATTATTACTAACCTAGATGAGGGTTCGTACTCATCCACCTAAATGATGAGGCGGCATCATCACTAATCTACCAAAGGGTTGTACTTTGGAAATCTAGCCTGGTATCTTTTACACATATGATATTCTATATGAGCATGAGTTACTTAAGCATGCTTTACTTACGCATTGATCATTCATGTCATATTGCTATAGTATGCCTATTGCCTATTGTTATACATTTTGATTATGATGCTTAATTCTTGTGTGCATTTCATCCTACGTAGTTAGTACATTCAAATGTACTAATGCATACTTTATACCTCCGTGATGTCACCGTGTAGGAAGTAGCGCCCAAGTTCATCATTGTCATGATCCAAGACTAGGGCTTAGATGTGACACGGTGAATGGGGAACCCGAACATATCCCAAACAAGCCTCTTAACTTGTCATCACACATCCTTGATCGCGGAAGCATACAAAACACAAAGATTGGGAATAGGGATAATAGGACTAAGGGAAAACTTGCATAAATACCAAAATCAAGAGTCAAGAGTCAAGGCTCATACAAAAATACAAAACATGTCCAACAAACACCTCTAAATACATAGATAGAGTGGGGGCCAAGACAAAGTAATCAGGCTCACCCGCATAGTAAAATTACATAAGATAGTGTCTCAATATATAGATAAGAGAAAAACATAAACCAAAGTTCCTAAAGTGGAGGACTCACTAACAAGCTTGGAATAGCACCGGCTAGCCACGTGGAGGAGAAGGATCAACTTGGGAACTAGTTCCTACATGGTGATATCATGTAGGCAAGAGTATGCGTTAGTACGTTTAAATTTACTAATAAATATGTGGGATGCAATGCAACAAGAGACAAGATCCAAAATTAACATGCAAAACAATAGGCAATGGGTATGAAATACCAATATATCATGTATGAGAAATGCTTAAGTATAACACGCTTAGGTAATCTACGCTCGTATAGAATGTCATATATGTAGAATCGACCAAGCTGGCTTTCCAACCTTGGTTGATCGATGATGTTCACACCCCAATCATCCTAAGTGGTGAAGTATAAACCCTCACATGGTTGCACATGTTCTATTGCAACACTTTATATAGAATTCATCATATTCATAAGCTTATTTCATCATCATATAGTCAATCATATCATATCTCATGCTTTGGACATTCATTCCCACAAGAAACCATAATCGGACATTTTGTCGAATACCTTGGGGGTGTGTAATGGGGGTCAAAGAGCATGCAATTTGGAGATGAAATCATGCAAGAAAATCAGTGATAAAACCTTTAATCAATACCTAGCAACACCCCTAAGACATTCATATCAAAATCCCTCATCAAATCAAACATTAGATCCAAGATTTGAAGCTCAAAACATACTAAAACAACCATAATTTCATGAATTAAAATTACTATGTACTAAATTTCTCAATATACAAGACCCATATGTCAAATCAACTTCAAATCATCAATTGTTAGTAAAAAGAGGGTTTAGGTACCATGGGTGGAAGGGCCTAACAGTTCAACACTACAAATGTTAGCTTTTGTGAAGTGCTTGAAGGATACTTTAATGGAGATTTGAAGCTTAGGTGAGATCCTTGAAGAAAGCCTTGAGATTGTGCTTGAGTTTGGGACTTCAATTTTGGGGTTTAAAATGAGTCTAAGTGTTTGGGGAAATATTAGGGAATGTCTTAGGGTGATATGAGGGTTAAATAAGGCTAAGTATAGGTTAAAATATGTTTGGGAAAACATAGGTACAACACTTAGAAAAATCTGTAATACAATTTATAGGATCACAACCCTGGTACAGTTGCAGAAATAACACGTCTTTGTGTTGCAGAGAGGACGCGGAGGCTCTTTGGAAATCGCACAAAGCAAAATTACATAATTCGATTCCTCTTCTTTAAATTTGATGCTAGACCCTTGTCACTCTAATTTGGCCCCCCTGAACAAGAATATGAAGTCAGATTTTTGGAATTCCGAACAAATTTTTAGATATATGAAAAACAAGATTCCGACCAATAATCAAGTCTTCCGTCAACTGGTGGAATACATTGCATCAACCTGGGAGCATTAGCCGATCTGGTACATCAATACATGTTCCTATGCCCATTCCAATCTTGTCTAACTTTGCTAACTCCCCCTTCTCAACCCCTATCTTGTTCGTTCTGGAAACACGTCTTCCTATTCCATCTTTTCTCGAATCTCCTTTAACGGAAGAAATAGAAGCTCGAGAAGGAATACCAAAACCTATTTCACTCGCTGAGTCTTTTTGCATCCATGGCTGAATGGTTAAAGCGCCCAACTCATAATTGGCGAATTCGTAGGTTCAATTCCTACTGGATGCACACCCCTCCAATAAGTCTATTGGAATTGGCTCTGTATCAATGGAATCTCATCATCCATACATAACGAATTGAGAGAGATCAAGAATTTCTTAGATTCTGTTGGAATCCATTTTCTATTTTAAAGCGAACACCTATCACTTTTGACTTTAATTTAAGTTTAACTCATTAGATTCAGTAATATATTAATTCACATAATATCTTGAATGATTGAGAAGAAGAAAAAGTTATCAGCCTGAAAAAAGCTTTTTTTGGGGATCACAGTTCATCCAACGATAAACAAGATCCGAATTATAGAGCTAGGACACAATCAAACGAACAAAATGTTGAATTTCATCGTACTTGCTTTTTGCTTTTCCAATTAACAAAACGAAAGAGATAAGATTCTCTTAGCTCGTTCGGAAGGATCTCATAATTTCATTATCCAAGGCTGTTTATGTCTCTAGCATGACCACTTGATGAAATCTGGAGGGAAGTGGGGTAAATGGCCGATACTACTGGAAGGATTCCTCTTTGGATAATAGGTACTCTAACTGGTATTCTTGTAATCGGTTTAATAGGTATTTTCTTTTATGGTTCATATTCCCCTGTAGTAATCGAATGAATTGAGTTGTCAACATGAAAGCGTAAGAGCCCAGCATCTCGTAGAAAAAGAGTATGTAATGTAGATTTTGAAGAAGGGTCTAAATAAGACAAAGGAGTTTTCATAATTTCTTTATCAGCTTTCTTTTTACGAAAATCTGCGAATCTAGAAATTCATTTCGGCCACTCTTTCTTTTTAAGAACCAAAAAGCTTTGTGCCAAAATAACAGATGCCAAGAAGAACAAAAGTGCTTGGACACGTAATGGATCTTGAAGTACTATTTCTGCATCTCCCTGACCAAATCCGCCTACATTAGGATTACTCGTTAATGGTTGATCAAATTT
>JAOTQR010122534.1:0-23610 GCA_025774065.1 Solanum ossicruentum | reverse complement strand
AGAGAGAGAGAGAGAGAGAGAGAGAGAGAGAGTGTTCCATAGAGACATGAGGAAGCTAAGAGTGATATCATTGAAAGAAGTCTGAGTGGCCAGTTATATGTATGTGACTATAGAATAATAGAAGGGTTTAAGATGCATATTTTTGTGGATAGCGATTCTATGCCAGTATGGAGGTATATGCTTATAGCCTAGTAGAGGAAATTGATTCACAAATTTAGATAGAGGACCTTGAGAGTTAAGGGGGAGATTTAGGGTGAACATAGAGCTTCAATGGTTGCAAGGAGGAGCGAACATATTAACACCATCATGGAATGTCCACCACTTCCTACATGAGAACACAACTGTTAGAGAACTGGAAGATGGCCAGGTATGGTAAGGCCAAGTTAATACTAACAGATTAATCTTGATAGAGAGAAATAACCTTTTCTCTGGACGATAAGATGAAGTCCATGAGGGAGTATCACAAGCAACACTAACAAAACCTAGATATTAGATGAAGCAAAGAGGCATGAGTGGTTAAAAGAAAATTGGTGAGGGAACCATACTAGAACATCAAAAAGAGGACAATGAGGAATACAAGTATAACACCCAGTAAAATTATCAAAATATCCTAAAAGAGAGATGTGTGCATAACGTGTCTCCCATGCTCTAATGGCCAATTCAAGGATGGATCTGCAATCAGCATGAAAAATTAAGTGGGATAATGGTCTCAGTTGATTTTTAGAGTAATAAGATCAAAATATAATTTTTCGATGCGAAAATGCGAACCAGTGAGAATGCATGACAAGTGTGTGACATGCACATGCAGCGGACCAACACTTGGTTTTATTTCAAAAATTTTTTACGGGATTAGAAATCTCTTTTGGAGAATTTTCGACAAAAAAACCAAAAAAATTACACTATCTGTGTTGCGGACCCCATGTCCCGAGACGAACTTTTTTCAAATTTTGTGAGGAGCATTCTAAACCTTTCCAATTCCCTTCTAGACTTAATATATGACCAAAATTGGTCCTTTTAAGCGTAAAAAGGGTTTTAAACTTATTCTAAGTCCTTAAAAAAGACTAAGGCTAAAGAGGAGAGAAAAGGAGAGTAAAATTGAGGAGTTTGAGGAGAGTTCTTGAGGTTGATGATCCAAAGCTTCAATAAAGGTATGTAAGGCTACCTAAAGCATTAAATTGAGTTCATCCACGCACCCTTTTATCCATTTGAGTTAAGTTCATGAGTAATAATTGAATAATGTAAATCTTGTGAGAGTTCTAAGTTTTTATACACATTTGAGTCTTCATGGATATACATGAGTTCAATAATGAGTTGCAATGTTAACAATCAAGAAAGAGGAATATTAATTGTTTGCTTGATACCCTAGCCCTAAAACTTATTATTTTCCTTGTATGCTAACTGAATTAAGATTATGAATCTAATTTTCTAACTTGAGTAAGTTGAGCCTGATAATTACATTTTCTTATTTCATATATGCATGTTATGAAAACTCATTATGTCTTATGTTTTGAGCCTAGTTGATATGATGCACTTGACCGTAATTAGTGAGAATCTTGCATAATGTGAATTAGAGTCTTGAGTTGCATTGCATGAATGATGGTCCTAAGTTATTGAGTTTTTGAGTAATTGAGTTGACTTAATGAGAACTCAGTTGACTTGATAGAGATGATTTAAAGAGTTAAGCTTGAGTTAATTTTCATGAGCACGTTTTAGTCTAGGGAGGAGTATTGAGCACCGACTTGGTAATTGAGGAGCACCCCAAAACTACGTTGCCCGCATAGGATAGTCGTGCAGTTAACTTTGGCGGCTCAAGTCCCAATAGATGGACTTTCTCTTCGGATCCAAGAGAGAGGAGAGATTGACGTCCTTTACCATGACAAGTTTAGGGCCAGCATGGCAACAGTCTTTTCATTGTACATCACCAATGCTCGTGGTGGGGTGAAGAGTTATGTCGGTTAGAGAAACTTCCAAGAAACAATTGAATTTAGTATATCATGATTTTCGAACTCAGTTGCATTAAACATTGAGTCTAATTCTAAAGCACAATGTCAAACTTTAAATTTGTATTATTTATTTAAGTTGAGTTACGAGATGAGGAGTTGAGTCTTGAGTTGAGTCGATTAGTTGAGTCTGAGACTTATCTATTTATTGAGCTATTTTACATACCATACATTCGACGTACTGAAGCCACTTGGCACTACATTATTTCATGATGTAGATATAGGTGATAGAGGACTTCAGCATGCGTACCATTGAGGTTCAAAGTTCTTGAGTTCCAGATTTGGTGAGCCCTCCTTGTCATTCGGAAGAGACTTCTTTTTATTCACTAGTATTTCCATTTTCTTTAAGTTGGGTAGCCATGGGTTATCACGATACTATCTAAACAGCTAGAGATGGAGACTTCATAAACCTTGAGTAGAGTATTATTGAGCATTTCATTTTCTAGACTGGATCTATTTGGAGACTATCTTATGACATTTTTGTCTTCCCCTTAATGTTTTTACTAAGAATTATTCTTCTATTGAGTAAGAAGTGACGATGATGCCAGAGGTACCCCCTACCCTCCCCTCCCTTCCCCCCTGGTGGCGTGATAAACTTAGTATCAAAACACAGAATTTAAGTGTCCTAGGGTATCTATGAAGTCGTATCTATAGGATCTTATTAATAGGTGTGAGGGTCCCACTTCTATAAATGAGAGACTATTGACATTTAGGAAAAGCTTCCCTTCTTTCACATTCTGAATCGTACGATAAAGCTATTCTCTAAGAAACCTATGATGATTCATGCGTTGCTCTAACCTCCCGATTATGTCTAACTTATGAGGTAATAGAGATGGAAATGTTCAAATTCTTATCGATAAGTTCCTCAGTGAGAAAGTAATCAAAATGATAGAGAGACTGCACAAGGCTTGAGAAGAGCTGACTAGTATACTAAGTTAATTGACTAGAAAGAGTGTACTAGTACTCATATGAATTGTGCAACTGAGTTGGCTCTAGATGTGCCTAGACCCTCTTTTCAATACTTGCTTCTGACGTTACCCATGAGAGAAGAATTTATGTCTCTAATGAGTTTTATTTTACCACCTAAGAGTGAGATATGAGGTCTTATAAACCCTGAGTAGGATCGAATCAACCCAGAGTCAGGAGGAGGAGGATGGAAAGAAAAGGACGAGATAGAAAGAGTGATGGTTGATTGAGGCTTGTAGTTAGAGTTACGTGTTGATTAGGTATGTAATGAGGTGATGAGTCAATTGTCATAACTTTGATGAAAGAGTCATAAGTGCCCTATGATTTTCATGATAAGGTATGAAGGAAAAGTTATTGTTAGAATGTGATAGAGCTTGCTCTAACTAGAAGGAAGTTTATGTTGATGTGTTGTAGTATATATCCTATTGAGGATGAAGTGTGGATTTTGAATAGGGGAAAAAAAGTGGTTTCAATGTGATATATCTAAATCAGGCTTATGATTCTTAAGTGAGAGTTCATGAGACTTATCGATTTATGAACTTAGTAGGATAAGGAGATATAATTGAATAGATGAGTGGCACTGAGTTGTGAGGAGGGAAATGTATTGATTGAATACTCGCTATGAGATTCTAATGAACTTATATTCCCCAAATTTTTACCTAGTAGTTGTAAGTTGGTATTAGAGAGGTGTTTGATAGATGCACATGTTAGTGCTAGACCCTAAGCTTGAATTTTGAGGAGTAGTTCTAAAGAAGAGATAGCATCGTGAGAGTGATAGTCTTAGTTGGAGGTTTGCTCTAAGAGGCTTACCACAGAGTATGTTCAAGATGAAGATGTTGATTTGTGAGGAAGTGATGCTATGGCCAGGGAACAAGTGCCCTTTAGATAAGATGAGTGAGACAAGGATAGCTCAATAGATAAGATCATGCCTGGGATATGTATCCATGATTGTGTAAAAATGTGTAAAGCTCTAAGTTATGACTACTATAAGAATCTAGACAGTATTTTGAGTTGTCAATGTGGAATAGGTTAATTTAAGCATTTCTCATCATCACGAGTAGCAAATTTTATTTCGGAACTTATAGATAGATGATGACTAGTTTTCCATGATAGACAAATTCTTTTGCAATTAAATTTATAGGAGCACAGAAGTTGAGTGTTACTAGGAAAAAGAAGAGGTTAGATTGTAAGAGTTGTGGGAAGTGGTTATGTATGCCATAAAAATAGAAAATATAGTGAGATTTCCATAGAGATAGGAAGGAGCAAAGAGTGATATCATTGAAAGAGTTTGAGTGGCTAGTTATATGTATGCGACTATAGCATAACAGAAGAGTTTAAGATATTCTTGTGGATAGTAGTTTCTTGACCGTGTGAAAGCATATTCTTATAGCCTAGTAGAGGAAATTGATTCACAAATTTAGAGAGAGGAGCTTGAAAGCTTAGTGGGAGATGATGAGGTGGTAAACCAGAGTAGATCTGGAGTTGTAACGACCCTAAAAAGTGTCTAAAATTGTGCCTCAGATGTGCCCAAAATTTTAATTTTCATATATCTCAAAATTCGTGTATTATTTTAAAAATCTGACTTCATATTCTTGTTCAGGTGGTTAAATTTAGGGGAGAAAAAGTCTAACCCTGATTTTACAATGAACGATTCACAATTTCAAATATCAAAGTGTCGAATTCTAGTTAGGTTAGCTCGTTGCAGAGTGTCCAGTTTTTTATTTCGGTCCAAGACTTTTAAGTCTTAGGCCTAAACCTTTCCATGCGTGAAAGTACCTGTACTTAGCCATTTTCACCCTCATATCATTCTAAACACTCCCCAATATTCATTCAAACACTTAGTCTTTTATATCTCTCAAAATTCAAGTGCCAAAACCCTCTTCAGGTCTTAAGGAATTCAACCAAGCTTCAAATCTCCATCTACAATCTTCATCAAGTTCATCTCCAAAGCTACGGTATGTGGGTTTCATTCATGGATTCCTTTCACCCATAAAGCCCAATCTTCCTTTTTATGAAAATAGCATGATTTGAAGTTTTATTTCTTATTGGTATCCATTATTATGAAATATGAGCATGAAATATTTTGGGGGTTTTCTCAAATATTATTGATTATGCATAAATAACTATTTGAGCTTAAACTATGAAGTGATCTTTGTCTATTAAGACGACACATGATTCAAGCTATGAGATTTATTGTGAAGTTTGGATATGATTTACATGTTACCCATGATGGAGTTTTACGATGATGTTAATGGGCTGATTTACATGATTTTAAGATGCATTGATTTCACTATTTCATGATCAATACTCTTGCATTTTGCATGATTTGAACATGTCCTTATATATGCCCACCAAGTCTTTGATGAAATGCCAAGATAAGAATTCTCAAGATATGTACATATTTTACAAGTCAAGTGACTTCATGACGAATATGGGCTATCGAGTATGTTATGAATTCATGAAATTATCTATGATTATGTAAGTATGAAGCTAAGTCTTTTTTCTAAGATTATACCTTTTGTGAGTCCCTTAATGTTGATGTTGGTGCAAGGGTAATGTCGATGATGATCCATTCTAATGTTTGAAGTTAGGCTCTCCATTTGAGGTCAATGGTGTTAGGAGCTACTCGTTCCATGTCTCTATGCTTATTGCAAGTTAATAAAGTATGATTATCTTATATATTTCGTTGGATTAGACTTAGCACCGATGGATGGAGGGTTTGCTCTCTTTCCTTGAATTTTGTGCCACCATAGGACTATATTATACCCTTTCTATACTAGTGGATCCATTTAGTACACTCTTCTATGAAATGCCTAATCTAAAATGGGACGGGCTCCAGTAAGTAAGGCAACTTGATCAGAAAAGGGACGGGCTCCCGTAAGGTGAAGTTACTCATAAAACTCTCTCCAAAATGCGACAGGCTCCCATAAGGAAGGCCACTTGATACAAAAAGGGACAGGCTCTCGTAAGGTGAAGTTACTCATAAAATCCTCTCCGAGAAGGGACAGGCTCCCATAAGGAAGATTGCTTCTCAGTAAGGGGACGGCCTCCCATAAGGTAAAGTATGATTTATCTTGGCAAGTAGTCCACTTGTTTACTGGTGAGGGGTAATCATCGAAATTTTGAGTTGTAGCATGCCTGGTCTTATTCTATGTCGGTTGTGGTCTCTTCCCACAGTTTGTCGTGCCCCATTTTCGAGCCGGTCAAAATAGTTCGCAACATCATGCGGTTGTGCTCTCTGGTTTTAGAAAAATATGTTTCGAGTCACCATCTAATTTTAAGAAAAATATTAGGAAATCATTTTTAGAAAATATAAACGTAGACTTTGTTTTAGTTTGCGAAACCAGTAAAAGTTCTAGGTAAGAATTTTGGTTACTCAAGGGAAAGGTGTTAGGGATCCTTAGAGCCTATTCGAAGATAGTCCTTAAACCTATCTTAGGAAAATAACTCGTGATAATTATTCATTTTATTTATTTTTGAAATTATTGATAAGAAAATTTCATTAATTATAAAAAGAACAAAAATACAAGGTATGACATATGATGTCTATAATATTCATAGAAAAACTTTAATAATAACATATTTGCTATACAATAAAACTTACAATTAAGTAATAAATAAATAAACTATAGATATAAGAAAGTTTAGAAAAATATAGATGTTTGTTTAAAATCATATGGAATAAATGAGCACATAAAAACTTATTGTAAACAATATGTCGAAATATTGGGTGTGAGAGCTTATTACAAAATAAATAAATAGATAAATAATGGATAAAGTGTAAAATATAATAATGTCCGCAAATTGAGTAAAATTCAATAAAAGTGATATTTGAATAAATAAATTAATAAAATAACATAAAGTAAGACAATATAAAGAATGTTAAAATTTATATAAAACTTATTGTCTTATATGCATTTTATGAAATATATTTACGAATGTTGTTCAAAAATATACACAGGTTCATTATTTTATTTATAGTGATAAAATAACAATAACTACATGTTGTAAAATGATAAGATGTAAAAAATATACATTTACATACCTTGTATATTTGAATCTGTTAAGAAAATTTTAAAATTTTTGAAATATAATATTAGAAAAAAAATAACAAATACTTAAGTCATATTTAGTTTTAAAATAATATAATAATACCTTAAAGAAATTAACCAAAAGAAACTAAGATAGACCAAATATATATAATTTTTTAGAAAATCAACTAAAGGAGTTTAAATTAATCCAAATGGTAACATTATATTGTATTTTAAGAAAATCAATTTAAAACCTCAAGTGGCCTAATTATTCGGATTTGTTCTATCATTAGTTTTATAAAATATAAGGTCAATGTTTATTACGATAAATATTTCATTCCTAAAGGTGATTATTGAGATAAAATTTATATACAAAAAAAGACTTTGGCCTATTTAAAAACTTTTAAACAAAGATTATAAAATATGGTCAAGACTATACAACATCAACATTAATAGATTCATTAGAGCAAGTAATACTAATTCACAACACAATCAGCATTCATAAGAAATTATATTAATCGACTAGTATAAAAAGTGTAATCAAACGACGACGGGGAAGGACAAGAAACTTGACTCCTAATTTACGAGACTCCAAACAAGATGACGATCCCAATATTTGGGCCACGTCAAGTTCTGAAATAGAACTCCACCTCCCGATGGCGCACATGAAACATAAGATATAACAAGGAGTTAGAAGCTGATGTGTACCTCAAGTATTAAATTTACTAGTCTAACACATAACTTGAGAAATACATTTTCTAAAGTTTCGCTAAGCATCATTGAAGCTTAACTAGAACAGAAATGAATCACTACAAAAGATATGACCCCTACACATAGTAAACATAACCAGTAAGCTTGATGATTTATTCTAGCTTCTAAAAAATAAAAAAAGAAATCAAGTGTTGACCCAAATAAAATTACACAGGTAGGCACTGACTAACACGTTAATATTAAGACTTTTACATAGTAAAGAAATGTTGAGCTTGAGTCAACATAACAATTATTTCACACAAATCTAAATAAACCATTCTAAATACGAACCATAAACAGACCAGCAAATCATTAATAAATTTAATGAGAACGAGGGAAAGAATTTTACCTTGTGGCAAGCAGCAAACTAAAACTTCAGCATCGAAGGATTTCGATCAAGAATCTCAACTCAAACTCAGGGCCAAAGCAGAGCAAAGGAAAGGAACTCTTAAATAGGACACTCGAAAAATTTTTACTTTGCTTTTTTACTCTATCTCTCTTATTTCTTTTCCTGATCTAGTGTTTTTCTGTCTTTTGAATGTCTTTCTAATGCCTCAGTTCCGATGGAAATGACAGAGAAGGCTAAGGAAAAGATTTCAAGATTTTTCAACCTCTGTACCCTTGTCCTTGAAAGGGGAAAACATGTGCCTTTTAAAGGCCAAGAAATCGGACTTCAAAATTGGATTTGAAAACCCACAAATCCTTTTGAAAATGGGGAAGATATTAAAGATTAAAAATCACATCACCTTTTCTGGATTCATAGCTGTTGAACTCGGTTCTTTGACTACGTCAGACCTGTAAATGGTAGGATGTATCCTTTTGAATCAGAAAAGATGATATAAAGTTGATGAAGAAGGGTACATCAATGGAAAACAAAGGAGAAAAGGCCAAGGACTAATAGAACTCACTATACTCCGACAGTCCGTTGGTAGTAGTACGTAGAAGAGTGAGCTCCATGTGAATGGAGTAGGTCTCCAGGGACGCCGAAAGAAGAACATTGGTATCGGGGAAAGCTACCCATGTGTTTTGGAAAGATGAACAGCCTAGGCGTAGATCTGCCATTTTTGGCGGTGAGAAAAGGAGAGTAAGAAGGTGAGGGGTTATGTTTTGAGTTTTTTGGGGAAATTGGAGGAGATGGATCACTAAGAAGTAAAAAAGCAAAGTTCGAAAATTATTTTTCTTGTGAAAAGGAGCATTTTCATGGGGAAAGGAGAAAGTTGAATAAAGGATACGTTGGAGTGTTGGGAGAAGTTGATCTAATTCTGAGCCGTCAATTAAAAAAGGTTGAATTAATTAGAACCATTGGATTGAATTGGAGGGTCAGGATTTGATCTGAAGAACCACAATCCTTGTGCTTCCTACGTGGCGCACACGGATTGGCTGATCTTGAGGGGGTTGGATTGCCAAATTTTTTGCCCAAATAGCCTACTAAAAAATGATCAAACTGTTAGTCAAATAGTCATATTAAAATAATTACTTTGCAAAATTAATTATTCAAAATTCGGTTGTTCTAAAAAATAAAATTAACATGGATTAATAATAAAATTTATTGGTTAACCTTCTTCATATGAAAATATTATTTGTAACAATGAGGAATTACATATAATCAAGAATTGATTTAATACTTAAAACATATTTCTTTGTCATAAATTTCTCAAAAATGCTAAAACAAGCAGTAAACATTCTTTTTTATATATATATATTTATCGTTGTAAGAAATAATATCCATAAAATGATTTGTCGAATAAAAAAATTTATTAAAATAATAGTAACAACAAAAGTAGTTATATCAATAATTATAATAACAATAGTAGTAATAGTAAAAATATTTCGTAAAAATCTTATTTTGTTTTATTTTATTTTTTAAAAGAAAGGATTCTTTTTATTTTTTTCAAGAATGCTTAGCTAATTAAATACAGAGAGCCAAAATTGGGTGTCAACACACTTTTGTATTATGATCTATACAAATTAATGAATTGCAAGCAAGCTTTACTTTAGCATTGATCGCGCATATCATATTGTTATTATGCTATCTATTGAATATTATTGCATTTTCACCATGTCGCCTATCTTTGGTTGCATTGCAACCCCCATACTTACTAACGCATACTCTATGCCTATATGATATTACCATGTAGGAACCGGAGCCCCGCTTGAGCATCTCCACCCACGTAGCTAGTACGGTTTCACTCGCGCTTGTTGGTGAGTCCTGCATTCCAGGGACGTTGCTTATGATCTCATGCTATGTTCTAAACGTATACATTAACTATAAGGGTGAGCCCGGTTGCTTGTCTTGGCCCTTGCTCTTATCTACGTGGTAGAGGTGTTGTTGGACATGTTATGTATCTATGCTATGAGCCTTAACTCTCTTGTTCTTGATGTTTATGATACGGAAGTTTACCCCTAGTCCCAATTCCCCTTGATTATGCTAATCTCTTATTGTCATTTTTATTGCTTCCGCGACCAAGGATGTGTAATGATATGCTATGAGGCTTGTTTGGGGTTCCTTCGGATTCTCCATTCATCGGTCACTTCTAGGCCCTAGGCTTGGGTCGTGACATGAGTCTCAACAGTGATGGGCTGGTCAATATGAGATATTAATTCTTTTCCATCTCATACAATCTTTATCCTCTAGTTGTGATGATACTCTATTCTCTTCTGGTGTATGACTGCAATGTCTATGGCCTAGTCCTATATACATCATGTTGATTCCCTTTCATGTTAAGTTTTGAGGATGAGAAGGCGATGAATTCATTCAGTAATCTTGATCTTACCCCATGGATCCAAGAGTTTACAGTCCTATGTTTAATGAGATATGACCTGAGTTTTATACTACGTGTAGTTTTGTGAACCTAGAATGAGTCTCGATAAATGAAAAAGATTGTACGTCATTATGAATGTCCTCCTATATGATTTCTCTATTGAATTATGCTAATGATCTTTTTTTCAATCCCTTTGAGTGATCCAGCTTTCCAGTCTTGCTAGAAGTGTAAATGATAGTAAAGGAGTGATGGTATTCGTGCCTAAAAATGATGTTGGAGATAAACTGTAAATTCTAGATAGTTCGAAGTATGTTCTTCAGAGTGAGTATTCAAATATCTAAGTATTTGAGTTCTTAATGGTATTCGTGCTTATTTTGCATATGGAGTAGTAGTGGAGTTTCTCCAAATGGGGCAATGATGAGTTCCTCCAGGTCCAAATTGTGATGCCGATGGTAGTAGACTGAGAGAAGGGAAGATGAGGAAGAGAGAATGTATCCTTATTGTGATATTGGTGCTAAACTTGTATCATCTAGGGGTAGAGAGAGGGAGGAGGAGAGATACGAGACACTATGATGTGAAATAGATAGGTAAGAGTATGTTGGGGTGTCTTTGAGTGTGAGCTCATTAAATGGTGAAGTAGAAGTGACAAGTAGGCTTGAAAAGCTCTAAGGCATAGTTACAGTAATTAGAGTGATAGGCTTGAATACGTTGTTGTTATTATCTGAGTACTGATGATAGACTATTGAATACTTTGTAATAAGGGTTTCGATTAAGGGTAGTAAAGTAGTGAAGAGGACTAGTGATCTTTTAATGAAAGCCCTTGTGGAAGTATGGAGCCGAGTATTGAGGATTTACTTTATATGATTATGATCGTCGTAGGGATACCACCTTGAGGCTCAGAAGTAGGATTGAATGCAAGAGGAGGAGGTGATTAGGTGGAGATATCAATAACAGCTATGAGCTTGCATTGATGGAGTAGAGTGCTAAAGAAAGTAATAATTGAGGAGGGAGTTGAGCTTGAGAGTGTGCGCAGAGTCTTGTATATCACAATGGTCCCATTCTCGATTAGAATCAGTGACTTCCTCCATAAGTTCTAGCAATTGATTTACCAGGATATTAAACGATTCAAATTGATTGAGTTTCGACGTTCAATTCCTGCCTGATGGTGAGAATGTTGAAGATAATATCTCTATCCTTGATCTGAGATTGGTTTGTCTGTTCTGAGTTGATGTGTCTATTCCTGAGTCAAGGTAGAGTTTGTTGAGGTTGATGAGTAGTCGAGAGTTCGAGTTATTTAGTGAGTATTAATACGAGTCTTGAGAAAATACATCCCCTGATGTCTACCTCTACTCGTAATTCAAGGACGAATGATTCCAAGGGGGAGATAATGTAACACTCGACAAAATTACCAAAATAGCCTAGAAGTGATATGTCTACATAACGCATCTTCCCATGCTCCGATGGAAAATTTGAGGCCAAATTTATGATCAACATGAAAATTTAAGTGGGAAAATGGTTTTGGTTAATTTTTAGAGCAACCGGATCAAAAACTAATTTTTTGATGAGAAAATGCAAACCAGTGAGGATGTGCGACAGGTGTGCAACGCGCACCTACCATGGACCAACACTTGGTTTTATTCCAAAAACTTTCTACGGGATTAGAAATCTCCTTTGGAGAATTTTCAATGAAAAAACCCAAAAATTTACACTATCGCATCGCAGACCCCATATCTCAAGATGAACTCTTTTTGAATTTCTTAAGGCGAATTCTAGACCTTTCCAAACCCCTCCTAGACTTAGTATATGACCAAAATAGATCGTTTTAAGTGTAAAAAGGGTTTTAAACCTTATTGTAAGTCCTTGAAAAAGACTAGAGCTAAAGAGGAGGGAGGATGAGCCTAAAATTAAGGAGTTCAAGGAGAGTTCTTGAGGTTGATTATCCAACGCTTCAATCCAGGTATGTAAGGCTACCTAAAGCGATGGATTGAGTTCACCCATGCACCCCTCATCTACTTGAGTTAAGTTCATGAGTAATGATCGAATAATATAAATCATGTGATCTTGAGTTCTAAGTTCTTATACATGTTTGAGTCTTCATTGATGTACATGAATAAACTGATGAGTTGCATTCTTAAAAATCGAGAAAGAGGAATATTAATCGCATGGTTGATACCCTAGCCCTAAAACGTATTGCTTTCCTTGCATGCTAACTGAATTAAGATTCAGAATCTAACTTTCTAACCTGAGTAAGTCAAGCCTAAGAAGTACATTTTCTTGTTTCATATATGCATGTGATGAACAGTTATTATGTCTTATGTGTAGAGTGGATGATATGATGTACATGACTGTAATTAGTGAGAGTCTTGCATGATGTGAGTTAGAGTCTTGAGTTGCAGTGCATGAATAATGGTCATAAGATATTGAGTAATTAAGTCGAGTTAATGAGAACTGAGTTGACTTGATTGAGATGAGGTAAAGAGTTGAGCTTGAGTTAATTTTCATGAGCACGTTTTAGTCTTTGAAGGGGTATTGAGCATCGAGTTGGGTGATTGAGGAGCACCCTAGAAATACGTTGCCCGCACAGGATAGTCATGCAGTTAACTCTGGTTGCTCACTGATACGCCCCAAAAATGTGCTACGGAGATGCCCATAATTATAATTTCCAAATATCAAAAAATTCGTGCGTGATATCGAAAATCCGACTTCATATTCTTGATCAGGGTGCAAAATTGAGTGTGAAATGGGTATAACCCTGATTTTGGAGAATCCTTAGCAAAAAACAATGTTAAAAAAAATTGATTTTCAGTAGTTATCCGCACCCTGGCCGCAAGTGCCAGGGGCAGAGATTAGTGTTGGAGTTGCCAGCGCGATGGGTCCACGTCGCGGACCAGATGTGGACTAGTGTATTGTTTTCTTTGATTTTTCATTTCGGCCCAAGGGCCTTGGGGTCATATCCCCATGCCCACTTATGCATGAAAACACCTATACTTAGCCATTTTTCAACTCTATATCACTCAAGATCCTCTCAAAAACCTCTCCAATATTTAACCAAATATTTCATCCAAATTCAAGTATCTCAAGCTTAATTTCAGATCTCAAGAACTCTATTCAATCTCTAAGATTCTCTTCAAGTCAGCATCAAGGAATCCCCAAATTTAGGTATGTGGGTTTCATCCATTAAGTCCTTTCACCTATGGACCCCAACCTTCATTTTTATGAAAATTGCATATTTTCAAGTTGTATTATCTATGAGTATCTTCTATTATAGATTATAAGTATAAATTATGTTGGAGTTTTATGTAATATTGATTTATTATACATGACTATCTATTTCAAGCTTGTACTATGAATGGGTTTTCTCTATTGAGACTATGCATGTTTTGAGTTATGAAACTATGATCTATTTGAGATTTGATTATGGATTACAAGGTATTTTATATGAGGGTTTTACTTCAAGCAGTGATCATGCATATCATATTGAGATTATGCTTGTCTATTGTCTATTATTATGCATTTTGAGTATATAGGCTTATGTCTTGTTGCATTGCATCCTACATACTTAGTGCATTCAAACGTACTAACACCTACTTTTTACTTACATGATATCACCATGTAGGGATCGGAGCTCCTCTTGATCATCCTCTATGTGGCTAGTGAGATTATTCAAAGATAAGCGGAGTCCTCAAGTTCGGGGACACATCTACTTTCTCTTGTTATTTCTAAGACTTCTTGATGTTGAACATTTGATATTATGAGGGTGAGCTCGGAGAATGTCTTGACCCCGCTTCGTTCTATATTTAGAGGTGTTGTTGAAATATTATGATGTATTTATGTTATAAGCCTGACTCTTTATGCTTTTTTGATTATCAAAGACTTCCATTAGTCCCGCTTCCCTTTATATTATCTCTCGTTATTGTTTACTTTACTTCCAAGACCAAGGATGTGTGATTGATATGCTAAGAGGCTTGTTTGTTCCCTTCAGGTTACCATTCGTCATATCATGTCTAGGCCCTAGGCTTGGGTCGTGACAAACTTGGTATCAGAGCACTAGGTTGTTAATGGTCCTCGAAATCCAACATACTACATCGATTAGAGTCTTATTCATAGTTGTTGAGTGCACCACCACTATGAGTAAGAGACTATGAGATGTTTTAGGAAATACTTCCCTTCTTCATGTTATATGTTATGCTATAGAAATTAGCCCGTACAGCCGAGGAGCAACTGGCTCCTCTCGCTTCCCAAGCTCCTCAAGAAGGAGGGGTAGGCCAAGAAGAATTTCGAGATGCTATTATAATGTCAGCTCATGCTATGACCAAACAAATCAACTAAGGGGCCCAAGCCCCTCATGCTCCTGCTCCGGCCTCAAGGGTGAGGGATTTTACTAAGATGAATCCACTGGAGTTCTATAAATCAAAGGTAGATGAGGAAGCTCAAGAATTCATTGATGAGGTGTATAAGGTGTTGTCCATTATGGGGGTCAATTCGGAGCAAAAAGCGGAGTTAGCGGCCTACCAACTCAAAGGGGTGGCTCAAATATGGTTCACTCAATGGAAGATGGAGAAGGGCAATAGTGATGATATCCTTTAGGAGGAGTTCAAAGCGACATTTCTCAACTTATTCTTTCCTATTATGCTAAGAGAGGCGAAGATGATGGAATTTATAAATCTAAATCAAGGGTCTATGAGTGTGAGGGAGTATGCCCTCAAGTTCAACCAACTCTCCAAGTATGCCCCACAATTGGTTGCCGAGCCAAGGTCATGGATGAACAAATTTGTGTAGGGTTTATCTGACTTGGTTAATGAGGAGTGTTGTACCACCATGCTAATAGGTGATTTGGCCTGTCCCATCTCACGACATATGCCAAACAACTAGAGAGGGAAAATCTTAGAAAGAGAAGAATTGGTACGTCCAAGAGGGCTTGATTTGAAGGTGGGTTCTAAGTTTCTAAAGGTGGTCGATTTCCTCAGGGCAACACGTTCCAAGTCCAAAGGTCATCCAATGCTTCCAACAAGAGGTTTGCCTATGATAGGGAGCCTAATCAAAGATTCGAAGGTGGTAATGGAGGAGTGGTAAAGCCTAGATGTCCAAGGTGTGAAAAGAATCATAGTGGTCCTTGTTTGAGAAATTCAAATGCTTGCTTTGCTTGTGATAAAGTTGGCCACAATTTTACAGATAGTCCTCATGCTCAACCTAAAGGTAGAGATGGTCGTCCTCAAGGCCGAGGTGCTAATGCGGGCTAAAGAGGAAGAGAAAGTCATCAAGGAGGTGCTCCAAGGCAAAATAGATTCTATGCTCTTCAAGGGAGACAAGAAGTTGATGAGGTGCCCGATGTTGTTATCGGTATGTTAAAGTTTTTTATTTTGATGTTTATGTATTGATAGACGTGGGTATCACTCTTTCTTTTATTACTCTTTTTGTTGCCAAAAAGCTTCATGTTAGTCCCGAATTGTTGTGTGAACCTAATAAAGTGTATACCCCCGTTGGTAAGTCTATTGTTGCTAAAATAATCTATAGAAATTATTCCCTATTCAGTTTGCATGAAATCTTGCCTTTTGATTTTGTAGAATTAGATATGGTGGATATTTATGTCATTCCTGGGATGGATTGATTGCATGCATATTATGCTTTTCTTGATTGTAGAACCTGTAGAGTTAAATTCCAATTCCCTAATGAGCCCGTCCTTAAGTGGGAAAGTCGTGATGTGGTGGTCAAGGGTAGATTCATTTCTTGTCTTAAAGTAAAAAAGTTAATTTACAAGGGTCTATATCATCTTGTGAGGGTTAGGTATGTTGAGTCCAAAGTCCTTCCTATTTTGTGAGTTCCGGTGGTTAATAAGTTTCTTGATATCTTTCCTGATGAGCTTCCCGACATTCCTGCCAAAAGGAAAATAGATTTTGGTATAGACCTCCTTCCCGATACTCAACCTATTTCTATTCTCCCTTACCGTATGGCCCCGGCGGGGTTGAAGGAGCAATTGAGGAATTTGTCGGAAAAGGATTTGGTAAGGCCTAGTAAGTCACGTTGGGATGCACCAGTGTTATTTGTGAAGAAGAAGGATGATTCTCTTAGAATGTGCATTGATTACAGGCAACTTAATAGAGTCACCATAAAGAACAAGTACCCTCTACCAAGGATTGATGACCTTTTTGATCAACTTCAAGGGGATAGTGGCTTTTCTAAAATTGAGCTTTGGTACGTGTATCACCAAGTGAAAGTGAGGGAGTGTGATATTCCCAAGATGGCTTTTCGGACTAGGTATGGGCACTTTGAGTTTTTGGTTATGTCTTTTGGGTTGACTAATGCACCGGCTATATTTATGGACTTATGAATAGGGTCTTTATCCCTACCTCGACTTGTTTGTGGTGGTTTTTATTGATGATATCTTAATTTACTCCCATAGTAAGGAGGAGCATATGGATCACTTGAGGATGGTATTGCAAATCTTTAGGGAGGAGGGGTTGTATGAAAAATATGAGAAATGTGAATTCTGGTTGAAAGAGGTTGCTTTTCTAGGACGTGTGGTGTCAGGTGATGGCATTAACGTGAATCCTAAGAAAATGGAGGTGATTAGAAATTGGCCTAGACCATTGACTCCATTGGACATTAGAAATTTTTTAGGCTTGGCGACTTATTACCGGAGGTTTGTAAATGGTTTCTCTTCTATTGCTTCTCCTATGAGTAAATTGACTCAAAAGAAGGGAAAATTTGTGTGGACCAATGAGTACGAAAAGAGTTTCCAAACTTTGAAGGATAAGCTTGTCTTCGCTCCCATCTTGGCTCCATCGAAAGGGTTGGAAGGTTTTGTTGTTTATTATGATGCCTCAAGAATTGGATTGGGGTGTGTTTTGATGCAAAGCAGTAAGGTAATAATGTATGCCTCTATATAACTTAAGGTGCATGAGAAGAATTATCCCTCCCATGCTCTTGAATTGGTGGTCGTGGTATTGGCTTTGAAAATTTGGCATCACTACTTGTATGGGGTTCATATTGATGTGTTTCCCGACTAGAAGAGTCTCCAATATATGTTCACCCAAAAAGATCTTAACCGAGACAAAGAAGGTGGTTGGAGCTCCTTAAAGATTATGAAATGAGTGTGCATTATCACCCCGGCTTAGCTAATATTGTAGCAGATGTTCTAAATAGGGTGTTTATGGGTAGTCTAGCTCATGTTGATGATGGTGGCAAAGAGGTATCTAGAGAGGTCCACCGATTGGCTAGATTGGGGGTTAGGTTGGATGAAGTTGATAATGGGAGTGTAGTGGTTGTTAATAGTTCTAAGTCTTTTTTGATTGAGGAGGTAAAGGCAAAACAAGATCTTGACCCCGACTTGCTAGAGTTGAAGGCCTTGGTGAGAGATGGTAAGGTGGAGGTTTTTCCCAAGGGGGAGATGGTGCCCTTATTTACCAAGATAGATTGTGTGTGCCAAATGTGGATGGTTTGAAAGAATTGATCTTGAAGGAAGCCCATAATCAACCTATTCCATTCACCCTGCTTCTACAAAGCTTTATAGAGACTTGAAAGAAGTGTATTGGAGGGGTGGTATGAAGAGAGACATTGCTAAGTTCATATCCAGATATCACAATTGCCAACAAGTGAAAGCCGAATATCAAAGGTTGGGTAGCCTAGCCCAAGATATAGAGATTCCTACTCGGAAATTGGAGGAAATCAACATGGATTTGTGGTTGGGTTGCCTAAGACCAGGAAACATTTTGACTCAATTTGGGTTATTGTTGATAGAATGACAAAGTCGGCTCACTTCTTACCAATCAAAACTACTTATGGTGCCTAAGACTATGCCAAATTGTATTTTCATGAGTTGGTTAGATTGCATAGGGTGCCCTAGTCTATCTTTTTGGATCGTGGTGCTCAATTCTCTTCTCACTTTTGGAGGTCTTTCCAAAGAGGTCCTGGTACCAAGGTTAAGCTTAGCACGTCCTTTCACCCTCAAACGGTTGGTCAAGCTGAGAGGACTACCCAAACTCTTGAGGATATGCTTAGAGCTTGTGTTTTGGAGTTTAAGGGTAGATGGGATGAACATCTTCCACTCATGGAGTTTGCTGACAACAACAGCTACCACTCAGGCATTGGTATGGCTCCTTTTGGAGCTCTTTATGGTAGGCGTTGTAGATCCCTGGTTGGGTGGTTCAAAGAGGGGGAAATGGCTTTGCTAGGTCTGGATTTGGTCATGGAAGCCTTGGAGAAGGTGAGGTTGATAAGGGAGAGATTGAAAATAGCCCAAAGTAGACAAAATTCTTATTCTGAGGTAAGGAGAAGAGATCTTGAGTTTAAGGTTGGTTATTAAGTCTATTTAAAAGTCTCGCCCATGAAGGGTGTGGTCCGTTTTGGCAAGAAAGGGAAATTAAGCCCAAGGTTTATGGGTCCTTATAGAGTTTTGAGGAGGATTAGTAAGGTTGCATATGAGTTGAAGTTGCCCACTGAGATGGACATGATACATCCAGTCCTCCATGTGTCCATGTTGAGAAAGTGTGTAGGTGACCCAAGTGCTATAGTGCCTTGGGTGTTGTAGAAGATAATTTGACTTATGAGGAAGTCCCGGTGGAGATTCTAGATAAACAAGTGAACAGGGTAAGAATCAAAGATGTAGCTTCCATCAAGGTCCTTTGGAGGAATCAACAAGTTGATAGTGCCACATGGAAAGCCAAGGAGAACATGAGAAACCGATATCATATCTCTTCCATTCTACTCAAATCGAAGGTACTAATTTAAGTCCCGTATATGATTTCAAGTCTGAAGTTTCAGCCCTTACGTCATTTTTGCATGCATTCATGTTTATGATGAGAAGTTTATGGTGATTTTTGACATTCATGTTGAGATTTTTGAAAACGATGTTTAAGTGCATTTGTTGCATTCATGTTGGGCTGAAATCTTCATGATTACTTCTCTTAGGTAAATTTCTTTGACATTAGGGGATGAATGTTCCCAAGGGGGAGATATTGAATGCCCCAAAAATGTGCTTCGAAAATGCCCATAATCGTAATTTTCATATATCTCAAAATTCGTGCGTGATATAGAAAATTTGACTTCATATTCTTGATAAAGGGGCAAAATTGAGTGGGAAATGGGTATAACCCCGATTTTAGAGAACCATTTTTACAAAAACACAATTTCCAGTAGCCATCCACGCCTTGGGCACACGTGCCCGGGGCGCGCGTGCCTGGGGCGCGCGTGTTAGAGTTGCCTGCACGAACCTAACGCGGACCAGTGTATTATTTTCTTTGATTTTTCATTTCGGCCCAAGGACCTTGGGGTCATAGCCCCATGCCCACTTATGCGTGAAAACACCTATACTTAGCCATTTTTCAACTTTATATCACTCAAGACCCTCTCAAAAACATCTCCAAGAAATATTTCATCCAAATTAAGTGTCTCAAGCTTAATTCTGAATCTCAAGAACTCTATTCAAGCTTCAAGATTCTCTTCAAGTCTACATCAAGGAATCCCTAAATTTAAGTATGTGGGTTTCATCCATTAGGTCCTTTCAACCATGAAGCCCAACCTCCATTTTTATGAAAATTGTATGTTTACAATTGTATTATCTGTGGGTATCTTCTATTTTGGATTATGAGTATAAATTATATTGGGGTTTTATGAAATGTTAATTTATTATACATGACTACTTTTCTAGCTGGCACTATGAATGGGTTTTGTCTATTGAGACTATGCATGTTTTGAGCAATGTAACTATGATCTATTATGTGATTTGAATGATGGATTCCAAGGTATTATATATGAGGGTTTTAATATATGTTGGTGGGTTGATTTCCATTGAGTTTTCTCATATTATTACATTCTTGAATTGCATAATTATAAACAAGCATTATACACCCACCAAGTGTTTGATAAAATGTCTTTTCAAGGATTCTTAAAGTTATTGATGATCTATTGTATGATTTATGAGTCAAGTGACTTTATGATGATTTTGGGCTTTCAAAAATGTATTGAATTAGTGAAAATGTCTATGATGTTGTAAATGTCGGACTAAGTCTGTTTTCAAAGATTTTACCTCTTGTGGGCCTTTGATGTTAATGCAAAGGTAATGTTTGATGATGATCTATGCTTGTTTTTTAAAGTTAGGCTCACTATTATAGGTCAAAGATGTTTTAGAGCTACTCATGTCAGGTTTCCATGTTTCTTACAAATTGCTAAATATGAATATTTCAATTATTCCGTGGGATTAGGCTTAGCACCAATAGATTGGATGTGGCATGGACCATCTTCTTGGGTTCATATTCCATTCCTCAAACTATGTGCCAACATAAGAATGTACTTTACACTTGCTTTACTAGTGGATCCATTTAGTGCAATTTCTCTTGAAATTCTTCCCAATGAGACAGGTTCCTGTAAGGCGAAGTTTCTCATAAAATCCTTTCCAAAATAAGACAGGCTCTCGTAAGGGGGTTTCTCCAAAATGGGACGGGCTCTCGTAAGGTGAAGTATGGTTCACCTTGGCAAGAAGACCACCTATTTACCAATGAGGGGTAATTATCTGAATTCTAAGGTGTAACTTGCTTAGTCTTATTCTTTCTCAATTAAGGTCTCTTCCCACATATGAGTCATGTTCTATGCAAGTTGAATGATTCATAAACATGTTTACTTCAAGAATTGATCATGCATGCCATATTGAGATTATGCTTATCTATTCCCTATTATTATGCATTTTGACTACATTAGTTTATGTATTGTTTCATTGCATCCTACATACTTAGTACATTCAAATGTACTAACGCACACTTTATGCCTACATGATATCACCATGTAACGACCGGAGCTCCTCTTGATCATCCTCCACGTGGCTAGTGAGATTATTTGAAGATAAGCTTGGGAAGCCCTCAAGTTTGGGGACACTATCTACATTCTCTTGCTATTTCTAAGACTTTTTGATGTTGAACAATTGACATTATGAGGGTGAGCCTGGAAAGTGTCTTGGCCCTCGCTACTTTCTATGTTTAGAGGTGTTGTTGGAATATTATGATGTATTTATGCTATAAGCTTGACTCTTTATGTTTTTATGATTACCAAGGACTTCCCTTAGTCCCGCTTCTCTTTTATATTATCTCTTGTTGTTGTTTATTTTGCTTTCGTGAGAAGGATGTAGATTGATATGCTAAGAGGCTTGTTTGGGTCCCTTTGGATTCCCATTTGTCGTATTCCCTAGGCTTGGGTCATGATACTCACGTCCTAATAGATGGACATTCTCTTTGGATCTGAGAGAGGAGAGGTTAGCGTTCTTTACCGTGGCAAGTTTAGGGTGGGCATGGCAACGATGTCTTTTCATTGTACATCACCAAAGCTCATGGTAGGGTGGAGAGTTATGTCGCTTAGAGAAACTTCCAACAAACACTTGAGTTGAGTTTATCATGATTTTTAAAGTCAATTGCATTAGACATTGAGTCCAATTCTAAAGCACAGTTTCAAAAATTAAACGTGCATCATTTATTTGAGTTGAGTTATGAGATGAAGAGTTGAGTCTTGAGTCGAGTCGATTGATTGAGTCTTAGCCTTATACGTTTCTTGAGTTATTTTACATACCGTACATTCCACGTACTGACGCCACTTGATGTTGCATCATCTCATGATGCAGATACAAGTGATAGAGGACTTCAGCAGACACACTGTTGAGGTTTAGAGTTCTTGATTTCCAGATCTAATGAGTCCTCCTTGCCATTCGTTAGAGCCTTCTTTTTTTTTCACTAGTATTTCTATTTTCTTTAAGTTGGGTAGTCATGGGTTGTCATGGCACCATCTAAACGGTTAAAGGTAGAGACTTCATAGACCTTGAGTAGAGTATTGTTGAGCATTTCATTTTCTAGACTGGATTTATTTAGAGGTTATTTTATGACATCTTTGTCCTTCCCTTAATGTTTTTACTGAGTATTCTTCCGCTATTGAGTAAAATGTGATAACGAGGCTAGGTGGTTCTCTTGGGGAATCAAAAATGGTTCTTCAACTGTCGGTCACGCTATGGTACCCACCCGGGGCGTGACAACAAGCATGAAGAGGCGTTTTGGAGTCTGCACAAAGAAGACGAAGGGACACATTGGGAAGCTTCAAAGTTAAGTTTAAGAAACAATGAAGTGCAACTACCTAAAAATAGAAAATCCTATTTTTCTAGGGTCGGAGCATGTGTATCCGGATGGATTAGGCCTCTAGAAAACTCGTTTGTATTCATTCTTTGTTTTGTCTAATAAAATGGCCACCAACCCAATATTTAATTTTTAAAAACATAACATTTTACAAATGAGTATTTTTTTGGGTATTTAGTTTTTGTCACACAAGCATACGACATAACTCTCTCAAATTTATTTGATATTTTATTCCAATTAATTTTAGTCATAGGGTATTGTAGTATAGAGGAGTAGTAGCATTTTATAAATATGTTGTCATTATTTGTTGTTTATGTGTTAATTGTATCATATTTACGCATTGTCATGTACTTTTGACTATTAGTCTTTTTTGTTATTCCCTTTCTTTTACTTTTTTGTCATATATAGTTTATTCTGCTTATGGGCTTTTGAGACGAGGGTTCCCAGGAAACAACCTCTCTACTTCTATGAGGTAGTGGTAAGATCTGCATACATTCTACCTTCCCCAGACCCCACTTGTGGGATTCCACTGAGTATGTTGTTGTTGTTGTTGTTATTGTTATTTTGTTCCAATTAATTTCTCATCACATGTGTTACACATGTATATTAAGTTATATAATATATGACTATAAATAAGAGACGAACTTATTAGAATAAGATTTTTGATTAGATAAATATAATGAAAGAGTAATTAAATTAAAGGTTAAAATGAATGATTGATGTTGTTGGTTACATGAGTGACTTATTCGTGAGTTTTAAGATGATTAGATTGCATCTGAACCTACAAAAATACATTAAACAAATATATATGAAATGAAGTGGATGATACATGTGCCTCTCTTCACTCTTTGTAAGGTGTATACCACATCTTTACCTTTTGTATGTACTCTGTCACGACCCCATCCCGGGGCCGTGACTCATGCCGATTAGGCATTTGAGCTAATCTTAACCCACGAAGATCCCAAAGTTAGTTCACCAAATTCTGCCGGAATTTCGG
>JAOTQR010122513.1:0-23612 GCA_025774065.1 Solanum ossicruentum | reverse complement strand
TATATAATTGAAAACTAATCCTACTTGAAGAGAAATAGAAAAATCAACAACACATCCATCACAAAGGAGGGATATTAATAAAGATTTAGAAGTATGTTGTTTTTAGTTCATTCTATAGTAATTGAAAACTTATGCTATCACTGTCACCTAAGATTTTCATATACAAATATTTTTATAGCTCACAATTTGGTGTAACAATGAATTCTTTTGTAACTATATTTTACTTAAAAGCCCCTCAACACATAGGGTGGAAAAGAAAGAAAAACATACAAAAGTTCTACCAAGTTTAAAGAAATATCAACTAAATAGCCACTTACGGTTGAAATGTGTGTTTACATATTTTAGTATTCTGACCAATCTCTTTTTAGGTTACAGTTTTATTACTAGTTTACGTATTTTAGTATTCTAACCTATATCTTAGGTAGTTTTCTATTTCATTGCTAATTAGATGTATATTTATAAAAATACATGTGAGATTATAAATATGTTTTTTCATAAGCACATAAAGACAAGAGACAACAACAATAACATGCATTTATATGCAATAATCTGTACTCCCTTAACCCTAAAATGGATGAATTCTTATCTCAATTTGCTAAAAAATTCGTATTCCATAGGAATTTCGCAGTGTCATATATACTAATGTAATAGAGGAATTATATATTACCTTCATAGATTAATATTTAAAAAATATAGGGGAATATTGAAGTCAATAAATGAAAGAGCATCACATCTACTTATTTAAGGGGGAAAAGGAAAGATTTGAAAGAGTTATATGTAAAAGGAGCAAATGAGTAGGAAATGGATGAGAGAAAAAGGTACTCAGGGTAGTGACTTAAAGTGATGTATTGGTCATGTTACGATGGAAGGATGCAAAATCAGAAAGTAGAAAAAATAAAGAACGTCAAATTTAACGTGGAAAAACCCTTCAAATCAAAGGTAACAACCATGGGATCGCCGAGATCCAAATTGTTCCGCTATAATAATAAAAGGATTACAAATATTCTCCTAAATAGCTATATAACAATTGCCAAGCAAGGAGAAGCAATAGTTATACCAACAAAAAGAAGGAGGAAAAAATACCCAAATCAGAGCTACTGTTTGGGACCCAAAAACAGATGTTAATGACCTTAAAGTTCAATCTCCACCATTCAAATCAAAGAATAAGATGTTAGAAACACTTAGTCAAAATTTTAACCCGATCCAACGGTTAGTAAATTAGAAAATGCATTTTAAAGATTACTGGTTGGAGAGGAAAAATTGTTGCGGAAAATACCATTTTGTTCTCTTTTCTCTCTTGTTGAAAGCTCTCTCAAAGACCTCTCTTATATGCTAATATCTCTAAAAGATGAATAATAGTGAGCTATTCATTCTCAAAAGTTGTCCTATTTATAAATAATGAGTTGCTTTTCTCTAAAGCCAAAACTAACTAAAATAGGACTATTCTAATCCTTTTCCAAATAGGATGCAAATTCCAACCTTTCCCCAATTAGGATTGGAAACCAAAGGAGAATAGGATTAGGCATGGTTGGCTGGAACATGGGTTGTTGCTCAACAAATTCTCCCTCCAACAGAGGGGTCAAATGGACTTTGAGTGGAGGAACTCTTAACAGGCTTCATGCCTGCCGCAGTTCTGTAAAATTCATGTTTGTCTGCACTTACTACTTTCGCGAGCATATCTGAAGGATTGCCATCAGTATGTATCTTCTTAATCTCAAAAAAAAATCTTCCATAGCTATTCTTATCAAATGATTCTTTCTAGTAATATGCTTGGACATAGAATGTAAGGTGGAGTGCTTGGTGAGATAAGCACTCTGATTATCACAAAATACTATACTTTGACTGCTCAAATTCAGGATCTTTGATAAATTCCTTCATCCAAAGTAATTCTTTGGCACCTTGAATGATAACAATATATTCGACTTCTGTGGTAGATAAAGCTATGCATTTTTTAGTCTTGATTACCAAGAAATAGCTCCATCTATAAAAGTGATCAAATAACTAGAAGTGGATTTTGAATTGTCAAAATTTCCTCCTAGATCAGAGTATGTGTAGCATACAAGTTCAGATTTGCCACTACCAAAGCAAAATTCCATGTCTGAAACACTTTTCAAATATCTTAGTATCTATTTCACTGCATCCCAATGTTCCTTTCCATGACTAGAACGAAATCTGCTAACAATACCAATAACATATGCAATATCTGGTCTTGTGCAAACCATAGCATACATCAAATTATCAACTGCAAAGGAGTAAGGACTACATGACATCTCCTTCTTTGCTTCAATTGTAGGTGGACTCTGAGTCATACTCAATTTAAAGTTTTTAGCAAAAAGGAGTACTAACCATTTTTGCTTTTGTCATATTGAACCTCTTACGTACTTTCTCAATGTACTGCTTCTGGGATAATGATAATTTCTTTTTATTTCTATCTCGATGGATTTGTGTCACGCTCTGAGAGGGTACCCTAGACGTGGTTGGCACTCGGAGACAATTGTTAGTCCCCAAGCGAATCACTTGCCCTTATTACATTCATTCAGTTAACATTTATAATATCAGCAAAAAGACTAAAGATGAATAAAGGTGAACAATCTCAAATAAAGACAAAAATAACAAATTAATAGGACTAGTGTATAAGAAACTAGTCAAACAAGGCCCAAATCATCAATCCTAAATCTAGTATATAAAGCCTCTAACTAAACCGTCTAGATGGTGCCATGACAGTCCATGGCTACCCAAAGCAAAGGAAATAAAATATTGACTAATGTGCTATCAAAATACAACACATTTGGTGCCTGAAATAGGGATTTTGTGAGTTCTTAAAGCAACTTTTTAGTGTTTTGATGTGTTTTTGTGTTAATCTTGCAGAAAAGTTTGGTTGGGTATGATTTTGAAGAAAAGTTGTAGATTTTACTTAAGCATAGGCCTTACGAGCCCACCTATGAGTTGTAGCTCAAGCTACGAGTCATAGGGTGGAGGCGTAGCAAGAATCAGAGACCAAAATTCAAAAATCTGCTAAGTAGAGATCACCCCTATGAGGCCATCATACAAGTCGTAAGCCACAATACAACTCATATATGTGGATTCCTAGCAAGAATCAGAGAGCCAAGATGTTGGACCAAAAACTGAAGACCAAGACTACGACAGCAATATACGAGTCGTAGCTCAAGCAACGACTCGTACCTATGGGTCATACTAGTTTAGTACAAGATGCAAAGAACCTGATACGAGACCCCGATCATGATTCATAGGTCATCCTACAAGTCGTACCTGCGTAAATTATCAGCTGCCAACTGTCTTTTCTATATAAATTCTAGGGTTATTTTGTAAATACTATATATAATTTATGTTAGGTTTTTAGCAAGAGAGTTCGACCAGCAGACTATTGATAATCATATTTTGATCTTTTCTTGGTTTTTTAGAGTATTTTATTGTTCTCTCTTGAATAACCTATTTTGGGGATTGCAAATTTTGTCTTGTACTCATTGTTGATCAATTAAGCTTATGGGTTTGCAACTTGTGGTGCCTATTTTCTTCATTGGTATTGGTAAAGCTCTCAACTATGTCTATTATGTGCATTCTTATGTGTTTTGCCTTAGCTATGAGTAGTTAAGCACCCACAACTTAGGGTTGTAGGAACCATGAGTAGTTGACATTGAGATGACCTAGGTTTCTTACATTGCTATGAATGGAGTTTTGTATGTATTATCTATTTCCCTTCATTATTATTGTTGTTTGGTGGTGTCCAACACCAAACTCCCTACAATCATGATCCCGACCAAGGTAGTGATGAATATGAAAAGGGAAGTAGATGACAGAAGTTTATTGATGTGTTCTCATCTAATCAACTGAGTCTGACCAAGGGGAGGTTGACTGGGACAATAGGTAACGATTATTTGGCCTCCATGGTTGCCGACCAAGCGCCATGGTGAAAATCTACCTTCACCTTCACAAGAAGGCTGGAAAAATCTAAGTTACCATCCTACATGCAAATCACCAATTGTAGCTACGTTATCTAGGGTAACCTAGTTGACGAACCATGGGGAACACAATTCCCAAGTTATTCCCAAAATTGAGTGTTTTCTCGTGTTATAATTAGTAATAGTTTTATTTTACCTTTGAAATACAAGAACCTCCCATTTAGAGATTGTAGTCATAAATACTAGAAATGATTAGTGGTGAAATCTTGTAATCAAGCCCTATATTCCCTGTAGATTCGATCCTAACATTCGCTAGGTTAATTGCTGACAACGATTGCTTTCTTATTAGAGCATGAACATCATCAAAAATTATGGCGATATTGTCGGGGAATACGGCTAGGTTTGATTTGATTTCACTATTAGTTAGTTCTAGTGTTGATTTCTAGAGTCTCTTGTACTTTACTTTTGTTTTTGTTTTTACTGTTTGATTTTATTTGCAGGGTATACTAGGTTGTATGCCCAACACAAGGAGCTAAGGCAATCCCTTAGCTCCAATCAATTTGGAGATCCATCAACTACTAAGAAGAATGGCTCAAGTGAATGAAGATATCGAGGTTGAGGAGGATATGAATACGAATGCGGATATGGGAAGATAGGAAAATCCACAACAAAGGGGTAACAGGCCACAACTCAGGGACTTCAATGAAAGTTTTTATAGATGGAATCAATATCAATTGAACCCCGTGGCTATAGACGTTATCGGTGTTATAGTATTGCCTCCTTTACCAGAAGATACTAAGTTCATGGTATCTAGTGGATTGCTCTAAATGCTCCAAAATCACGGACTATTCACAGGGCTGCCTTTGGAGAATCCCCACCATCATCTTCAAAATGTGGTGTTTGTTTGCAAGAGTGTCAAGGGGACACAAAACCTTTCTATTGATGATGTGGGTTTAAGAGTGTTTCGCCTATCTTTGACTAGCAATGCAGCTGTATGGTTGTCTAAGCTTTCTCCTAGTACTATCACAAGTTGGGATGAACTTCAGAGAGTATTCCTTGATGATATTTCCCAAGATCTAAGAAATTGAAGCTTAAGGACTAAATCAACAACTTTGAGCAATTGTCGGGTGATTCTATTAGCATAACATGAGAGAGGTTTACTAAATTCTTGAGGATGGTCCCTGATCACAAGATTGTTGATGATGCCTTGGTTGAAATTTTCTATTGGGAATGTGACGAGAATAGTCAAGCTTGCGCCGACACCATTATGGGAGGCATATTCCTAGACCAACCTTTTGCATTAATAGATGCAAGAATGGAGCAAGTGGTCAAAATAAATCAAGCATGGGACAATGAAAGTGAGGTGTGATGAAACCCTCTTATGCAGTTAACACCAATAATGAGCAAGCAAAGGTAAATGAAGAGATCATGGAGCAACTTGCTCAGCTTTGTATGGACTTTGTTTTAAGGCAAAATCAGGCAAGTGTCAAGGCAGTGTCCCATCAATTTCCAAAGGCTCCTATTTATGATGATCCATTCTTTGATGAGGATGCATGTTTTGTAAGCAACCAGGCGTTGAGTTTCCGGAACAACCCCTAAGGATCCAATTCGGACTATTGGAGGCAAGGTTCCGGGAATCAAGGTCGGAACTTCACCCATGAAGGGATGTATAGAGAAAACTGGGGTGGATATGATGAGAGATGTCCAAACGCAGAATAAAGGAGAAGAGAGGGCTACAAGAATGGTCCTTATGTGCCACGATGCCGGAGCAAACAACTCCAAGATTGAAGAAATGTTTTAAAAATTGTTGAAGCGAGCCGACCATCAAGATGAGACTTTAAAGGGAATGAAAGTAGATATTTCAAGTATTAACCAAAAAATAGAGTCTCACTCGGTGGCTATTAAGCAACTAAAGTAACAAGTCGGACAAGTTTCTTCATAATTGATTCAGTGCCAAAAGGGCACCTACCAAGCAATACGATTCAAAATCCAAAGAACAAAGGGCATTGCATGGCGGTGATGACTCTAGTAGCAAAAGTGTTGTGAACCCCCCATGCCAAAGGTGGAAAATAGGAACCGTAAGAAGAGAATGAATGAGAGAACCCAAGCATGTAATATAGAAGAACAACCCAAGAAGTATAAAACCTTCCCGAGACCCCGTCCTCCTTTTCTTCAAAGGCTTGGGAAGAGAAAGGATGAAGGTAAGTTTGAACAATTCTTGGAAATGCTTAGGAAGTTGTCATTCGATATCCCGTTAATAAAAGCCCTTGAGAGGATGCCGGGACATGCCAAATGGATGAAAGACCTAGTCAAGAAAAAACTAAAAGTGAGCCAAGACCTATCTAAAAATATTCAATGTTGTAGTGCCATCACCACAAAGACGTTAGTGCAAAAGCGGAAAGACCCAGGTGCATACACCATACCATGCATTGTAGGAGAACTAGCCTTTGCTAAAGCACTATGCGATTTGGGGGCTAGCATTAAGTTAATGCCTCTCGCCAAATTAAGAAAGCTCAGTTTAGGGAGCCTTGTTCCTACAAAGATGCGGTTGTTAATGTCAGATAAAATAGTCAAGAGGCTTGTGGGAATCTTGTATGATGTGTTGGTAAAGGTAGACAAATTTATATTTCCCATAGATTTTGTTATAATTGATTATATTTTGCAGTTTCGATCATTTTGGGAAGACCTTTCGTAGCCACAGGTTGAGCATTAGTAGATATAGAGAAGAGTCTGCTTACTTTCAGGTTTGGTGCAGAAGCAATGGTGTTTCAAGTGGGTCAGCAGGACGGCAAGAGTTCAGAGTTCCAAGTCATCTCAATCATTTCAATAGATGAGGATGATAAAGTGGAGATCCTGGTAGAACTAAGGTTCAGGGTTGATCCTTTGGCAGCCGTGTTAATGAGCTTTGATGGTGAAAATATTCCTGATTATGAGGAAACAGTAAATGCTCTTGGGGTTTCATTTGGGCCGAGGTGATAGGCAAGGTTGGATTTGGACTTATGCAATGGGGAGATGCCACCTACAAAGCCCTCCGTAGAAGTTCTACCAGAGTTAGAGTTAAAGGCATTACCATCGCATCTGAAATATGCATACTTGGGAGAGAACAGTACATTACCAGTCATAATTGCAGCGGATCTAAGTAAAGCCCAAACAAAAGCTCTAGTCTCAGTTCTCAAGCAGTACAAGAGAGCTATTGGGTGGACAATTGCAGACATCATTGGCATAACCCTGGGATACGCACTCATAAGATTCAGCTAGTCAAGGATTACAAACCGAGTGTTAAGCATCAAAGGTGGTTGAACCCCCCAATGCAAGAGGTTGTGAGAAAAGAAATCATCAAATGGTTAGATGCAGAAGTAATCTACCCAATTGCTGACAGTGAATAGGTGAGTCTAGTGCAGTGTGTTCCAAAGAAGGGAGGTATCGCAGTGGTGCCTAATGCAAAGAACGAGTTAATCCTCATGAGACCAGTCACTGGATAGAAAGTGCGCATGGATTATAGAAAATTAAACGCTTCTACTGAGAAGGATCATTTTCCTATGCCCTTTACAGAACAGATGCTCAATAGACTGGCAGAAAAGAGATGTTATTGTTTTCTTGACGGGTTTTCCGGGTACAACATAATTGTTATTGCACCTGAGGATCAAGAGGAAATAACGTTCACATGCCCCTATGGTATCGTTGCATTTAAGAGAATGCTCTTTTGACTTTGTAACACTCCAGCCACAATTCAAAGATGTATGATGTCTATCTTCTAGGACATGGTTGAAAGTACTATTGAGGTGTGCATGGATGACTTTAGTGTCGTTGGCCAGTCTTTTAAAGAATGTCTTTTACATTTGCATGGTGTGTTGCAGAGATATAGCGAGAGTTACTTGGTGCTAAATTGGGAGAAATGCCATTTTATGGTCAAAGAGGGCATTTTACTTGGTCACAAAATTTCGGGCAAGGGAATTGAGGTGGATAAAGCAAAAATCGAGGTGATAGAGAAATTACAACCACCAATTTTGGTAAAAGGTATCAGAAGTTTTCTACGTCATGCCAGATTCTACTACCGCTTCATAAAGGATTTCTCCAGAATCTCACACCCCTTGTGTAAGTTGCTAGAAAAAGATGCAAAATTTGTATTTGATGATGCATGCATGCACTCCTTTGAAGAATTGAAAAGAAGGATGACCACTGCACCCATTATTGTCACTCCAAATTGGTCACAACCATTTGAACTAATGTGTTGTATGAGTGGGGTTACACTTGGTGTGGTGTTGGGGCAACGAAGAGAGAGAGGCCTACATCCGATCTATTATGCTAGTAAAGAACTAAATATGGCGCAGAAGAATTACACCGTGATCGAACAAAAATTGCTTGCACTGGTGTTTGCATTTGAAAAATTCTATTCATACTTGTTGGAAGCTAAAGTGATTATGCATACAGACCATGCGTCGCTCAAATATCTAATTGCAAAGAAGGATGCAAAGCCAAGATTGATTAGATGGGTACTTCTCTTGCAGGAATTCAATTTTGACGTAATTGATAGAAAAGGTTCAGAAAATAAGGTTGTCAATCACCTTTCTGGATTGGAAGATGAGACTATGATGAAGTTTGCTGATGGGCTGGACATAAATGACTCATTCTCCGATGAAAGAGTTTTGGTAGCGTAACATGATCTTATACCTTGGTTTGTAGATTTTGCTAACTATTTGGTAAGTGATATAGTGCCTCCGATTTAAACACCTATCAACGTCGCAAGTTTATGCATGATGTAAAGAAGTTTTTCTGGGATGAGCCATATTTGTTTCGCATTTGTGCGGATGGGATCATCCATAGATGTGTTCCGGAAGTAGAGATGATGAGCATTCTTAAAGCACGTCACTCGTCAATGGTGGGTGGACATTATAGTGCAGCTTGAACTGCTTATAAAGTGTTTCAATGTGGCTACTATTGGCCCTCTATACGTCAAGATGCCCATGATTATTTTAAGTCTTGTGACCAATATCAAAGGGAGGGTGGAGTTTTGTGAAGGCTCGAACATCCTCTAAACCTTATTTTGGTCATAGAGCTATTCGATGTTTAGGGAATTGACTTTATGGGACCTTTTCTCAACTCTTATGGTAATAAATGCATCCTGGTCGCAGTTGATTATGTCTCCGAGTAGGTAGAGTCCATAGTTTTACCAAATAATGAGGGTAAGAGTGTTATCGGGTTTCTCCGAAAAATATTTTTTCCAGGTTTGGTACACTGTGAGTTATTATCAGTGATGGATGCTCTCATTTTTGCAATCGACTGTTCAAAGCTCTCTTTGAAAGATATGGTGTGAAGGATCGATGGCAACCCAGTACCATCCACAAACTAGTGGACAAATGGAAGTATCGAATAGGAAAATAAAGAAAATCTTATCCAAAATGGTAAATGTGACTCGCACTGATTGGTCAAGGAAGTTAGATGATGCTTTATGGGCCTACCAGATGGCTTTCAAGACTCTCATTGGAATGTCCCCTTATTAATTGGTGTTTGGGAAAGTATGTCACCTGTCGGTCGAACTTGAGCACAAGGCACTATGGGCATTGAAGAAGTTGAATCTTGATTGTCATGAAGCTGCAACTTCTAGGTTGATGTAGTTGAATGAGCTTGATGAGTTTAGATTATGTGCATATGGGAGCTACACCTTGTACAAGCAACGAATGAAAGTTCAGCATGATCGCTGAATTGAAGATTGCCAATTTGCTCAAGGAGACGTGGTACTACTCTACAACTCCAGGTTGAGGTGGTTTCCTAGAAAACTCAGATCTAAGTGGATGGGGCCCTTCGAAGTAATGCTTGTCTTTAGTCGTGGAGTCATCGAGCTAGAAAGTATGGATGACAAAACTTTCAAAGTCAATGGAAAAAGGGTCAAACGATATATGGGTGACACGGAAGAAATCAAAATAGTGGAAGATTGGGACCTTGAAGAGGCATGAACACAAAATCTTCCTATCGTACCGCGACAATAAATCAGGCGCTTCCTGGGAGGCAATCCAATGTACGCCCCTTGCGCCTTTTCTTTGTGATTTTACTTTGAGGACAAAGTATCATGTTTTGATGGGGTGTAGGAGTTATGGATTAAGGTGAAGTCTGAGTAGCCTCAAGACCATAACTTCCCCTATTTTTTAGCCAAGGTTTTTTGTCGTACTTCATTTTCCTTGTGGATATTTACTGTTCTGTTGAACCGGCATGTTTAGGTAGTGTGGATAATCGGTAAATTCATAGTAGTGTTATCTATTGGCATATACATAATTTTTAGATATGCTTTTAATGTTTTGATGAAAAATTGGGTACCCTAGAATTTTTTAGGTTGTGATTATTGATGCATTCATACATTTTTGGGTAGTAAACAATGTTTGTTCAAATATTGTGAAGGTAAGCTGAGGCTAAAAACATGACTTGTGAGTCTATACTTGATTGTGGATGCAATTGCCACGTGTGTTGTGAGCTTATTTTGTTGCATTCATGCATCTTGTATGGACCCAGAACTTTCCTTGTTACTCTAAAAATGTGTTTGGTGATATGGTGGATTTGGAAAGGATTTTAGTCCCTTGTTATTTGAGTGAAACGACTTTTGGCCTAAATGACCCACCAGATGAGCGAGTGAATCCCTTGTTCAAAACTTTTGAACTTCTTATGCACTCATTCTTTCTTGATACCTTGCTAGCTTAACCTTATTTGATGAAATACCTTGATATTGCTCCTGGTCTATCCTTGAACATGTGAACCTTGATTGAGGCCAAAGGTTTAAGTTAAGGGTGACGACAGTTGGTGGCCCTGGTTTAAGGCATAGATATTGTATACATCACCTAAGGCTAAAAGCCTAAGTTGAGGATGGCCCTTATTGTGGTAAAGTAATAATAATAAGGTGGTTAGTTGGGAAATCAAGAAAGAAATGAAAAGGCATGAATCGAGTGAAGAAAAAGAAAAGAAAAGTGCCTTGAGTTGAGAAAAAAATACCAAAAATGAGTCTGAAATTGAGGTGCAGTTGAAAAAGAGAAAGAAAGCACTCAAGAAAAGTTCAAAATAGGACAATAAGGGTGGAGTGATTAAAAAAGGGTTGGATTATGAAAGCAAAAAGTAGTGGTAAATATGGTTCAAGGATAGCTTTTAGTCACTATTTGCCCAAAATACCAAACCAAAGCACCCTGAACCTATGTTACAAGCCTATAAATCCTAAAGTGATCCAACTCCACTTTATTACCAAGCCCAAAGATGAGTATAGAGGCAAGCTTATGGTGTTAGTCATTATGCATTGAATTTCAATTGTGAGAGTGAGGACACTTTCTCAATCCCTGAATTCTAAATGCTTTTGAGTGAGTGTGAGGGACTTCTTCCCAGTGATGGCATTTGCACTACTTGATTAGCATATTACTATACCAGTGATTGTGGAAGGTTGACGATCCTTAGATTGTCATAGTTGGATTACCAAGTATCTCATTATGATCTTGTTTGCTTAATAACTTTACAATCCTATTTTGAAAATAGTAGTTGGGTACCCGAATCAAAGAAGTTATTGTATATGCCATTAGTATAGTTGTTATGTATTTCTCTTCGTCTACATAGATTGACTCATCGCTTGAGGAAAAGCAACAATTCTAAGTTGAGGGTGTCGATGTGCTATCAAAATACAACACATTTGGTGCCTGAAACAAGGGATTTTGTGAGTTCTTAAAGCGACATTTTAGTGCTTTGATATGTTTTTGTGTTAATCTTGCAGAAAAGTTAAGTTGGCATGATTTTGAAGAAAAGTTGTAGATTTTGCTAAAGCATAGGCCTTATGAGCCCACCTACGAGTCGTAAGGTGGTGGCATTGCAAGAATCAGAGACCAAAATTCAGAAATCTGCTAAGTGGAGGTCATCCTTATGAGGCCATCATACAAGTCATAAGCCACACTAGGACTCGTATATGTGGATTCGTAGCAAGAATCAGAGAGCCAAGATGTTGGACCAAAAACTGAAGACCAAGACCACAAAAGCAACATTTGTAGCTCAAGCAATGACTCGTACCTATGGGTCATACCAGTTTAGTCCAAGATGCCAAGAACCTAATACGAGACCCTGACTATGACTCGTAGGTCATCCTACGAGTCATACCTGCGTAACTACTAGTTGCTAGCTGTCTTTTCTATGTAAATTCTAGGGTTATTTTGTAAATACTATATATAGTTTAAGTTTAGTTTTTAGCAATAGAGTTCGACCAATAGACTATTGAGAACCATATTTTGAATCTTTTCTTGATATTTAGAGTAGTTTATTATTCTCTCTTGGAAAACCCATTTTGGGGATTGCAAATCTTGCCTTGTACTCATTGTTGATCAATCAAGCTTGTGGGTTTGCAACTTGTGGTGCCTATTTTCTTCATTGGTATTGGTAAAGCTCTCAACTATTTTTATTATGTGCATTTTTATGTGTTTTACCTTAGCCATGAGTAGTTAAGCACCCACAACTTGGGGTTGTGGGAACCATAGGTAGTTGACATTAAGATGAACTATGTTTCTTGTATTTCTATAATTGGTGTTTTGCATGTATTATTTATCTCCCTTCATTATTACTGTTGTTTGGTGGTGGCCAACAACAAACCCCCTACTAACATAATTCCAACCAAGGTAGTGATGAATAGGAAAAGGGAAGTATATGAAAGAATTCGATTGATGTGTTGTCATCTAGTCAACCGAGCTTGACAAAGGGAGGTTGACTAGGACAATAAGTAACGGTTAGTTGGCATGCCATGGTTACCGACCAAGCGTCATGGTGAAATTTGACCTTCACCTTCACAAGAGGGCTGGAAGAGCCTAAGTTATCGTCTTGTATGCAAATCACCAATTGTAGTTATGTTATCTAGGATAATCAAGTCGATGAACCATGGGGAACAAAATTCCCAAGTTGTCCCCAAAATTGAGTGTTTCCTCGCGTTATAGTTAGTGGTAGTTTTATTTGGTTTTTGAAATACAAAAACCCCCTATTTAGAGATTGTAGTCATAAATACTAGAAATGCTTAATGGTGAAATCTTGTAATCAAGGCTTGTATTCCCTGTTGATTCGATCCTAACCTCGGTTAGGTTAATTGCTGACAACGATCACTTTCTTATTGGAGCGTGAACATCATCACTGACTCAAGCTAGATGAAATCTAAATATGCATCCTCTGAAAGTAGGGGAGGACTCACCCAATCAACTGGATGTGATTAGATCCTCATTGTTGTGCCTATTGATGATCTCTAACACCTGTCGATGCATCATGAAAAGATGATGTCCCAAATGGATGTCAGTAGTAGAATGTATGAGTATATAAAATAGCTAAGTGAAATAGATATAGATAGAATAACAAAACTCAAAGTGCTCAATGAAAATGTCAAATGTCTATGTAAAGCAAGAACAAAGAGTAGACAATGACCTATTAATACCAATCCAAATCAATCCAATTTGATCAAGTCAGAGTTCTATCAGTTTGGAATCTATCTAGGAGTTTCTCTTATCCGACAATAATCACTTTTGAGCCAATGATTATACAACAATCTTATTGATATTGCCACAGTCATTCAGTACTTGTAAGGGTAAAGAACAAATCGATCCATAATGGATCCCAATCAACTGAGTCCCCTATTATTTCGGGGACCTATCATGAGGAACAACCGACTTAGCAATCCCAATCCTCTCCTACATTTGGTGATGTAGTTAATGAGTTCAAGTTGGGCTTATTCTTACACATTCTGGTGCACAATACTCCTCCCAAGACTCAATGCTCCTAAGACAATCAAAGCTTAGTCAATTAGTCTTATTGGACATTTGTCAACTCAAATTATCACATCAACTACCAACTCTTTGGTTACCTTCTTTAAGGTTCAGTTCTTGAATCATAGAGACTCTATCATGCATCATTCTAACTTATAGCATTCAGGAAGCAAAAGTAGACATAAAGCATTTAGGGATTTCATAGGCTCTCTAGGCTCAAATCATACTCATGCATGCTCAATTAAATGAAATTTGTAAAAATAATATGAATTCATGTTAGGGTTCATGTAGTATGGCAAAATTATATACTTCAAGTATTTAATTCATGAAAATAGTAATTCATGCAAGATTATGTAGAAGCACATTTGAATTAAAGAAAACCTAGAAAAAACATGCATTAGAGACTCAACTCACTCACAACTATATCAATTCGGGGCGTGGGGCACATGAACATAATCCATGTTTTGGGTAGCCTTACATACTTGAAAATAGAAGACAGTCAACTTCTCAAAGAATCTCTACCCACGTGCTTGGAACCCTAGCTTTTTCCCCTTTCTCAATGCTCTCGGGTATTTCTAAGTGATTTTGTGGAGTAATACCCTTAGGGTACTGATAAGGGGTCTAAAATAAGCCCAAAAAGTCATGGATTTTAATTAAAAAGGGTGAAAAAAGATAAAATTACCCCTCAAGAAAAACTATTGAAGTGGACCAAGAAATCCCTTTTTACAACCTGTGAAATATGTTATGGGTCGTGGTCCTCTCTCGTGGAAAGTATATCAAAATTGTCAATTTCTGATTCTCATTCTACGATCCATTAAACAACTCATTGAACATATTACGAGTCATAACCCCTCTCATAGAACTTGGACCAAAATTACAGGTTTTTGGATCTTGTTCAATGACTTGACAGAAGACTCATGGAACATGTTACAGGTCGTGTTCCATCTGGTAGACTCCCTTCCATACATAGACAAAAACTTTCTACTTTGGAAGACCTCTCATAGAACCAGGTTTGACGACCTATTTCATTTTAAAATTTTAGGGGTGTTATATTATCTCCCCCTTGGAATCATTCGTCCTCGAATGAAGAGTAAGGCTAGACTCAAGGCACGAATAATAATCAAGACTCCTCTTAATACTCTATCAACCAATCAAACAATCGCTATTCAGACTCAAACAGTGAACAAATCAACTCAAGTTAAGAGTAGGATATTACTTTCAAAATTCTCATCATTAGGCATGAATAGATGCGGGTATTTAGCTATCACACCCTCTTCAGCTTTCTATGTAGCCTCTTTCATGAAATGACTTCCCTACAAACCTTTGATAGCAGCAGCCTCTTTAGTTCTCAACTTATGAACTTGATGATCAAGATTTTGATAGGAATCTTCTCATAGCTCAAGCTATATGTCACCCCAATGCTTTTGATAGGCACAACAAAGGACAGATCTCCCAAACACTTCTTAAGCATAGAAATGTGAGAGACCGGATGGATGGCTACCAGTTCTGGTGGTAGTTCCAACTCACAAGCTAAATTTCCCACTCTTTTCACAGTTTGGTAGGGGCTTATGTATTGGGGTCCCAACTTTCCCTTCTTCCTGAATCTCATCATATCCTTCATGGGTGACACTTTCAAGTATACCTAATTATTCACTTAAAATTCTAGGTCCCTTCTTCTAACATCATTATAGGACTTTTGGTGACTCTTTGCGGTTCTCAATATTTCTTTGATAATCTTCACCTTCTCCATAGCCTAGTGTACTAAGTTTGGCCTAATCAACCCTGCTTCACCTACCTTGAACTATCCAATCAATGATCTACATCTTCTACCATAGAGGGCCTCATAAAGAGCCATTTGGATGCTTGAATGGAAGCTATTGTTGTAGGCAAACTCAATCAAAGGCTAATAGTCATCCCTATTTCCTTTCAAATCAACCACGTAGGTCCTCAACATATCTTCAAAAGTTTGTACCATCTACTCTGCCTGACCATCAGTCTGAGGGTGGAAGGCAATGCTAAGGTTTACCTTTGAACCTAGCCTTTTCTGAAAGGACTTCCAGAATTAGGTAGTGAATTTGGGCTCCTCTATCTGAGATGACAGATAAAGGGACTCCATGTAGTATGAAAATTTCCTTTATGTACAATTGGGCATAATCCTCCGTAGTGTCAGTCATCTTTACTACTAAGAAGTGGGCAAATTTAGTGATTCTATCAACTATCACCCAAATTGCCTCATGCTATCTGCAAGACCTTGGTAGATCTATGATGAAGTCCATGTTGATCATCTCCCACTTCCACTCTGGAATCTTAAAGTGTTGAGCTACTCCAGGGCCTTTGATGCTCAACTTTCACTTCTTGGCAATTTAGGCATTTGGAAACGAACTCAGTAATGTCTTTCTTCATAGCGCTCCACCAATAAATGTCTCTCAAATCGTAGTACATCTTTGTTGACCCTGGGTGAATGGAATATTTGGAATTATGGGCCTCTGCCATGATCCTCTATCAAACACCATCAATATCTGGGACATACAATCTGTCTTGGTACCTCAATACTCCATCTCCCCCTTTTGCGAAAGTTATTGCTTTCTGCTTATGTACATTTTCCTTCACTAGGGTAAGATGGGATCTTAGTCTTCCTTCTACTTTACCTCTACTACAAGGGATGATGTAGATCCATTATGTACAAGTATTCCACCTTCACCAGATTCATCTAGCTGCACTCCAATCGTGCTAATCTGTGAACCTCTTTAGCCAACTCCTTTTTCTCCTCCTTGACATGGGTGGTGCTTCCCATAGACAACCTGCTAAGATCATCAGCAACTACATTAGCTTTACTTAGATAGTAGGGAATGCTTATGTCATAGTCTTTCAGTAGCTCAAGCCATCTCCTCTTCTTTAGATTAAGCTCCTTTTGGGTGAAAACATATTGCAGGCTTTATGGTCTGTGAACACATTGACATGTACTCCATATAGATAGTGGCACCATAGTTTGAGAGCAAACACCACCGTTGCCACTTCCAATTTGTGGGTGGGATAATTTTTCTCATGCAATTTGAGTTGCATAAAAGCATAAGCAACAATTTTACCCTTCTACATCAATACACATCCCAAAACCCACTCTTGAGGCATCACAATAAATAACAATGCATCAGCTCCTTCGGGCAAGGTCAACACTAGGGCAGTAGTCAACCTTGTTTTCAACTCTTGCAAACTCTTCTCATACTCATCAAACCATTAACACTTGACCTTCTTCCGTGTTAGTCTAGTAAACGTCATGGATATGGAAGAAAATCCTTCAATAAGTCTGCGGCAGTAACCAACCAAACTCAAGAAGCTTTTTATACCAGTCGAGGAGGTAGGTATTGGTCAATTCTTGACCACCTCGATCTTTTGAGTGTCCACTCGTATACCATCGCCTAAGATCACATGGCCTAGGAATGCCACGAATTTGAGCCAAAACTCACACTTCAAAAATTTTGCATATAACTCATTATCCTTGAGCGTTTGAAATCGATTCTAAGGTGATTAGCATATTCCTCCTCATCTCTGGAATACACCAAAATACCATTAATAAACACAATCATGAACATGTCAAGATATTGTCTGAATACCCTTTTCATCTAATCAATGAAGGTTGTAGGTGCTTTTGTTAACCCAAAGGACATTACCAAGAATTCAAAGTGACCATATCGAGTTCAAAAAGTCATCTTCAGCATGTCACATTCTCTCACTTTCAAATGGTGATAGCCTAATCTAAGGTCTATCTTGGAGAAAACAGTGGCACCCTGAAGTTCGTCGAACAAGTTGTCAATCCTCGAAAGGGGATATTTGTTTATAATGGTCACCTTATTCAATGGCGATAATCTATGCGCATTCTGAGGACCATCTTTCTTTTGAATGAATAGGATACGAGCGCCCTACGGAGAGACACTCGACCTAATAAAGCCCTTTTCTAGCAAATCTCTTAACTACTCTTTCAACTCTATGTGAGCCATTCTATATGACAGAATAGAGATAGGTTGGGTGTCGGGACGAATATCAGTTTTGAAGTCAATCTACCTATCAGGAGGGACTCTAGGCAGATCCTCAGGAAATGCGTAAGGAAACTCATTCACAATCAAAGCAGACCCAAGGATTAGAGGCTCAACATCGCCAGACTTAACCCGTACGAGATAGTAGATACATCCCTTTGTGATTAGCTTTATGGCATTAAGGTTGGAAATAAACTTACTCTTTGGCAAAATAGAGTCACCCCTCCACTCTAGGACAGGCTCATTTGGAAACTAGAATTTGACAGTTCGATTTCTATAATCAACAGAGTATAACAAGTATGAAGCCAGTCTATGCCAAGAATCACATTGAAGTCAACCATCTGTAACTCAATCAAATCAGCAAGAGTATCCTTATGATGGACGGACACTACACAGTCTCTATAGATTTGTTCAGCTAGAATAGACTCACCAACTGGAGTAGAAACATCAAAGGGTTCAAGAAGACACTCAGAAATTTTATCAAATCTACAATCCACTTAAGGAGACATAAATGATAATGTGGAACCAGGATCCATCAAAACATAGTAATCAAGAGAAAATACTCGAATCATACCCGTTACAATATCTGGGGAGTCTCCTAATCTTGGTGACTACCCATGGCATACAAATGGTTTGTAGCTCCACTTATGCCTGACGTAGCACCTTTCTAGTTTTCTTGAGCTGGTAGGGCTAGTTTAGAAAACTGCCATTGCTAGCCTACCTAGGATAATCTCTCTGAAAATAACTCATTTAGCCACACTTATAACATGCATCACCTCCCTCATGGTACCTTCCCAAGTGTAGTTTACCACACTTGACACACAGTGGCTTACCTTATGTACCTAGAGTCGCACTAAGCTGTGACTGAGACCCTTGGGCTCTGAAATTCTGTGGCCTCTGTTCATTCTAATTTCTGGGTGCTAGTGCACTAGCAGATGAAGGTGCTGGCCCATACTGAAACTTGCTACCATTCCCATTTCCTCTTCTTCCAATCTCATGGCCAGAGGTTTTAGCCCTCTTATTCGTGATTTCATCCCTATCTTATTATCTTTCCTCATAAGCCTGCTACACATAGACCATTAATCTACCTATGTCCATGTCATTCACCAGCATAGCTCCTCTTTCATCTTTTTTTGGCCACTTGTTCAACCTATCAACATATAGACCCATCTTGCTTCTCATGTCTGGAACCATCTCAGGAGCATAACGAGACAGTTGCATGAACTTAAGACCATACTCCTCCACTATCATAGAATCCTATTAGAAATTCAAGAATTCTCTTACCTTGTCCTCCTTCAGCTCTCTCGGAAAGAAGCACCCTAAGAAAGCTTCCTCAAGAAAGCTTCCTCAAACATTGTCCATGTCAAAATTGGGGCACCCTCTCCTTGATTCTTCTTCTAATGGTCATACCATAGCCTGGGAACACCCTTGAGCTGGTAAGCAGCCAACTCAACCCTACCATCTTTGATCACATGCATCACCTGAAACACTTTCTATAGCTCATCAATGTAGTTCTTAGGATCCTTAATGGGCGTAGACCCTGTGAACTCGGGTGGGTTCAGCCTCAAGAACTCCCGAACTCTAGAGGTATCCTTTGCATCCTGTCTACCCACTCCTTGTCTAGCGGCAGGCATTTTCACAGCTTAGGCCAAATTCTGGATGGCCTGGCGGAGCTCAGCATTCAAAATGTCAGCCTGTGGTGGCTATTCAAGGACGGCTGGGGCTATGGGCTTATCATGATTTTGGGGCTTTGGTTGGTTAACATTCTGCGTAGTCGGATGCCCTCTCCTTTTAATAGCTCTTCTTAGAGGCATGGTTGTAATTCTGCAAGCATGTAACGCACGATTAGAAGAGAGCTTTCATAGAATTTAACTCTATAGCATGGGTCAGAATAACAAAAAAGTGTAACACTTCCTAATGTCTTATAGCCTTCTTCTTATAAGTGTGGTTCCCAACACACTCATATACAAGACTGAACTAGAAATGGCTTCATAGACTCCATAGGACACTTGAACTCTGTGCTCTGATACCAAGTTTTTCACGTTCCGAAAGGGTACCCTAGATGTGATCGGCACTCGGAGACTATTGTTAGTCCCCAAATGAACCACTTGGCCTCATTGCATTCATTCAATCAATATTTATAATATCAGCGGAAGACTAAAGATGAATAAACGTGGAAATCTCAAATAAAGACAATAGTAACAAATCAACAAGACTGTTATAAGAAACTAGTCAGATAATGTCCAAATCATCAATCCCAAATCTGTTCTATGAAGCCTCTAACTATACTATCTTCATGGTACCATGACAAGCCATGGATACCCAAATCAAAGGAAATAAAGTACTAACTCAAGCTAGAATAAATCTAACTCAGTATCCTTCGGAAGTTAGGGGGACTCACCAATCAACTGGATGCGATTAGCTCTTAAATGATGCACCTGCTGATGATCTTTAACACTTGTCTCTACATCATGAAAAAATGTAGGCCCAAATGGACGTCAATACATGGAATGTATGAGTATTTAAAATAGTTGAGTGAAACAAATATAGATAGAATAACAAAACTCAAAGATGCTCAGCCAAAATGTTAAATCTCTATCTAAAGCAAGAATAAAGAGTAGACAACGACCTATCAATACAAATCCAAATCAATCTTATCCAATCATGTCAGAGTATACACTCAGTTTAGAACCAATCTGAGAGTTTCTCTTATCCAACAACAATCACTTATAAGCCAGTGATTGTACAACAATCTCACTGATGTTGCCACAGCCGTTCAGTACTTGCCAGGGTAAAGGACGATTCGATAAATAATAGATCCTAATCAATCGAGTCCTTTATTATTTCAGGGACTTATCATGAGGAATATCCGACTTAGGGGTTCCAATCATCTCCTACATTTGGTGACATAGTTAATGAATTTGAGTTGGGCTTACTCTTACTTATTTTGGTGTTTAATACTCCTCCCAAGATTCAATACTCATAAGACAATCATAGCTCAATCAACTAGTCTCATTTGACATTTGTCAACTCAAATTTTCACATCATCCATCAACTCTTTGGTTACCTTCTTTAAGGTTTAATTTTTGACTCATAGAGACTCTATCATGCATCATTCTAACTCATAGCATTCAGGACACAAAAGTGGAGTTAAAGAATTTAGGGATTTCATAGGCTCTCTAGGCTCAAATCATACTCATGCATGCTCAATTAAATGCAATTTGTAAAAATAATAGAAGTTCATACTAGGGTTCATGTAGTATGGAAAAATCATATATTTCAAGTATTTAGTTCATAGAAATAGTAATTCATGCAATATTATGTGGAAGCACATTAGAATTAAAGAAAACCTTGAAGAAACATGCATTGGAGACTCAATTCACTCACAACTCCATCGATTTGGGGCATGGGGCACATGGAAGAACATAATCCATATTTTAGGTAGCCTTACATACCTAGAAATAGAAGAACAATCAACTTCTTAAAGAATGTGCTAGGAACCCTAGCTTTTTCCCCTTCCTCGATGCTCTCTAGAATTTCTAAGTGATTTTGTGGAGTAATATCCTTAGAGTACTGATAAGGTGTCTAATATAAGCCCAATCATGGGTTTTAATTAAAAAGGGTGAATAAGATAAAATTACCCCTCAAGAAAAACTGCTGAAGTGGACCACAAAATCCCTTTTTACGACCCATGAAACAGGTTATGGGTCGTAGTCCTTTCTTGTGGAAAGTAGATCAAAATCATCAATTTCGGATTCTCATTCTATGATCCATCAGATGACTCATGGAACATGTTATGAGTTGTATTCCCTCTCATAGAATATGGACCAAAATTACTTTTCGGATCTTGTTCCACGACTTGACGAACGACTCGTGGAACATGTTACAGGTCATGTTCCGTCTGTAGACTCCCTTCAATGCTTAGCCAAAAACTTTCAACTCTGGAACACCTTTCACGACCTGGTCTACGGGCCTTACTGCAGTCTACAGCTTGTAAGCCCTCTCGTAGAACCTGTTCTGAGGACCTGTTTCACTTCAAATTTCAAGGGTGTTACAATTTATATACCTAAGATTTTCTTTGTTGGCCCTAAGTCCTTCATCGCAAATGATTTGCTCAACTCTTTTTTAAGGACTCCAATTCTAGATTTATTTCTGCCAACAATTAGCATATCATCCACATAAAGTAGTAAGATAATAAAATCATCATCAGAGAACTCTAAAAGAATACACAATGATCTGAAGAAGTTTTCTTGTATCCCTGATTTTCAAGGAAAGATTCAAACTTCAAGTACCACTGCTTTGGAGCTTGTTTCAAGTCATACAAGCTCTTTCTCAATTTGCAGACATAATTTTCTTTTCCTTTGACTACGAAACCTTCAGGATGCTCTATGTAAATCACTTCATCTGAATCACTATGAAGAAAAGCAGTCATGACATCCATTTGCTCAACATCTAAGTCTAGACTTGCGGCTAAGGCTCGAACCATACGAATAGAAGACATTTTTACAACTGGAGAGAAAATTTCATCAAAGTCAACTCCCTTTCTCTAGCCAAAACTTTGAAAACTGACCTTGTGTTATACCTACATAGCAGTATGTTATTCTTGCTTTACTCTAAAGATCCATTTATTCGTTAGCTCTCTTACTTTTCGGTAACTCTACTAGCTCATATATACCATTCTCTTGAAGTGACAACATCTCATCTTCCATTGCTTCTATCCATTGATCTCTATGAGTATTTATCATGATTTTATCATAACCTTCAGGTTCCTATGTCAATCAGAAGTATATACTCATTCAAAGAATAATAAGTTGATTTTTGCTTATCTCTAGTAGACCTTCTACAAGAGGTTCCTAGAGCATCCAAAGTAGTTGTTTGAGCAGGAGTTGGTTGATGATCAATCACAATATCACTAACGAGAGCATCTACAAGTTCTACACTCTCGTGGTCATTCTGATCTTAATCCCCATATCCTTTATTTCCTTGGATTTCTTCATATGCAAAAGATGAATCAGTATTATGAATAGGATCAATATCTACTAAGCTTTCTTCAATCTAAGAATCTATTTTCTCAGTCTTGTTAATATCTTCAATGGTTTGGTCTCCAAAGAATACTGCAGCATGATTTCTATCAGCTTCTTACCAACTAGATCATAAAAGTGATATCCAACAACGAAGCAATAGGCTTTAGCAACAATCAAAGCTCTCAATAACTATCTTTTGTTTCTGTTTAATTACTCCTTTCCATTGGTTATGCCAAATATATGAAGGACGTGAACACCAAGAAGCATAGTGTGAGTCAGGACCTTCCTCAAGATCTTTAATATTGCATACCAAAATGTCCTTTATGCTTGTGACCTTAAACATACCAAGGAAAGTTAAAGTTAAAATATTACCAAAAAAGGAAATATATTTATCGATTTTGATTTAGCTTTTAAAGTAGGGTCAAGATCTTGTTTTGCCTTTACCTCCTCAATCAAAGAAGATTTAGAACCATCAACAACCACCACACCCCGATTAACAACTTCATTCAACCTAACCCCTAACCTAGCCAACTGGTAAACCTCTCTAGCCACCTCTTTACCACCACCATCGACATGAGCTTAACTACCCATAGACACCCTACTTAGAGCATCGGCTACAACATTAGCTTTGAGCATTGGCCACAACATGTTAGACCCCGTATTTCTTTAAATTAAGGATAATTATTCAATTGAGAAATTTTGTTGTGGATATCGTGTAATTTGAACTTAAATATATTTCCGGTGCATGACTAGAGTATCAAGTGAATTTGGCATGCATAATTAAGTTTGAGTCGGAAGTCCTCAATTCGATCAAAATAGAAAAGTTTGGGACCTAATTGATCAATAGGCTAAGATGGACTCCTTATGATGCAATTTTAGAAAGTT
>JAOTQR010122502.1:0-23615 GCA_025774065.1 Solanum ossicruentum | reverse complement strand
GATATGCTGACCAAGGTTGTGACAAGAGACAAGTTTGAATTGTGCAAAGAACTTGTCGGCATGAGCTCTCTCTAAAAAGGATAGAAGTACCTCCTTCCGGTAAATAGGTCTGGAGGGGGAGATTAATAGGGTCCACACCCATTAGCTCAAAGAAGAAGGCAAATTGCCTTTGTCTTCAATTTGGTAAAAAAAAAAAAAAACTGCTGCAATTTGCAACAATTTTCTTGCAAATTACAAACAATCCTCTACTCTGATTGATCAAGAGAAGAGGTGGAGAAAATATTTCTCCTATAAATAGAAGTTTTAACTCCTTCATTCAACACACCAACAAAGAGAGAAAAATACAGAGAGAGAGAAAATAAATATTTTCTTGTGTGAGGTATACCATATACTATAAAATAAAATAGTCTATGAGAAAAATTAGAGTATGTGCTTAGGAAATATTTTTTTCCTAAAAGAAATATTGTGTTCACTATATTTTGGTATTTTTCTCTGAGAGCCTACTATTTGTATTTAGTAGAAGAAATTGTACACTTGTGCCTACTATTTGTAATAGTAGAAGAAATAAAATAAAAGTGTTGATTTGTGGACGTAGCCCAAAAAGTGTTGGGTGAACCACGTTAAATATTTGGTATCGTGATTTTCCCATTTTTCATATTATTGTGTCATATTTATTTTTGTGTTATTCCTTATTTTTCCCAACAAGTAATACCAAAAGAAATTAAGGACAACTTATAGTACTTGTTATTTTCAATTTGTATAATATTCCAGAGTACATGTTTGGGATTAAGACAAAGTAGTTGCTTTTTTTTTTTTTGTCATACATTGTGCCAAATCAAATGGTATTCACATAATATTAATTAGGAAGAGTCTTGACTATTTCACCCTTATTGATGTCTTAATATATAGTTTCTCTTCATATATATTTACTTTATCTATGTGTCACTTCTCTGGTGTTTGCCATATTCAAGAACAATTACTACTAAGGACTAAACAATATTATGCCCATTGCTATACGTTAGAGATAATTTGATAATACAGAGGGAGTAATTAAACACATATCAAATCAGTAATTGGTCAAATAACATTAAATAATCATCTAAACACAGCCAAAATCATTCAGGGCCCTGACTGAATTTGGATCGCCCATTGCTATTGAGGCTAAACTCCACGCGTCTGGTCAAAATAGAGGCAAACCCATCACAACCCATGTTGGTTCTCAATTTTAACTTAAAACCCATTTAACTATAGTACAAATTCTTTATTTTTTTTTCTTTTCAATTTTGCACTAAACTATTTAAGCTACCGAGATTGGTTGTATTGTCTCTACAAGAGAATCAATTTTCTTGAATGCTTGTGATTCTTTCTTCTCGGAACTCCTAATCGTCACTCTTACCCTCTCTGCTTCTGCACTCACATCCAATCCCAAATTTAGAGACAGTTTCAATATGTTCTGTCGAAAGTTGTGAACTTCACCCGGCTACCCGCAAGACCATCCTTCTGCAATTCTTGCCAATCCAAATGAGTTGTAGCACTATGTTGTTGAGCCTTTTCTTGAAATACAGAACAAGATTTGCACTCATCCCATAATATGCGAATCTTTGACAACACTCATTTTCTGGCAGCAAATATCAAGAATCAACACAACCCCACTTCAAAACTTTCTTGTATTTAACCACAAAACAATCAAATAATGTTCTAAAGAAAGAAATTTTGAGTGTACCTAAGATAAAAGGGAAAGCAAGTTCCAGTTTCATTCTTCTTGTCTGGGTTATTTCAAAAATCAACTGTACCATCTTTAGTATACTAATCATCTTCATCAAAAACTTCTCCCATGACCTTTCTATATGCTGCAAATTAGAAATTCTTCAACAAATTTCAAAATTTAGGTATTTCAGACAGAAAAAAATGAACTTTAAAATGGACAGCCAGATTGATCAAGCGCCAAACCAAGTTTGCCTTCTTGACGGCAAACAATGCAGATACAATCAGCAACCTGAACAATAAGACTCGTGCCTCTTCAGTCAGTCAAACTTATGTCACTTCGTCTGCTCCTCTCCTTGAAACAAATAACGGCTTCTCAGTTGAATCAAAGTCAGTACCCTCATAAGAGGAGGAATCTGAGCCATCTGATGACTCTAAAAGCTCCATAAATTGGTTCTCCTCTCTTATTGCCAAAATGTAATCATAAGTTCTCATCCTTACCAAGAACCATAATTTATCTTTAAGTAGTGAAACCAACAAACTTAACAGAGTGTTACACAAATTTGTATATCAAGTTTCTTAGGTTCTCAATAATCCATAGTCTATAACGTGTTTCTCTCAGAACAAATTGGTTACATCAGCTCTAATTATGATGATAAGCAGATAATGAACACTAATTAAGATTCTTAACACTATTGCAATTATAACTCCAAAATGGGAGCTTTAGGATTGAAATCATAGCTCCAAGATGTTAGGACCGATAGGAATCAAGTGTTTATGCAGAAGCTGGCAAAGCAACCTCGAAAGACTATGAGTATGAAGATAAATGAGAAACACCAAGAGACACAATAATTTAACATGGTTTGTCAAGCGACTTATATCTATAGGAGGAGATGAGAAATCCACTATATAAAAGAGGGTACATAATATTAAAAGAAATAACCTCACCAATTCACTCAAAATACAAAGAGGTTCATACACACTTGTGTCTCACAATTTCTCTCTCTATGCACAACTCTCAAGCCCTTGTGGCTACATTGTGAATGCTACCAAACTAGAAGGAATGAACTTTTATTTATAGAGTCATAAACCTTTTTATACTAGAAAAAAAATTGCCAAATATGGAAAAATTCTGTTTTACTTTCTACTAGGAAAAGGATTCACCAAATATAGAGAAATTCTGTTTTCCTTTTTCTAAAAGGAAAATCCCAATTATGGTAAGAAACTCAAGACAAGTACTCAACAAATCTCCTCCTTGGCCTGAATTTCTGATAAAATATATTTTCTCCACCTTCTTCGCACAATCTTCATCAGGTTGAATCTCCTCTGCAAATTCCATGTCTCATCATAGATTTCTCTAGAAAAAGTTTCTCCAACAAAATCTTCAGTATTGCCAAATATGTTGCGTCTAGAACTGAACCCACCAAGATGAACACTTGTTCTTAGCCTCATTTTGATTTCACTTGTTAGGACTGCATGTATCGCCACCCTAACTCCATATTAGTATGATAATGTCTACTTTACGCCAAGACCTTACATATTTATTTTTTGATACATTCCAAAAGGTGTCATACTAATGGAGTTGGGTGAGCACATATATATTGGTACATTTCTTCTTTTCCATCCGATGTGGGATAAGTTTGTCATACCAAAAATTCTCCCCTCAAACCAAGACCACATAATTTATTAATCTCTCCTTCACATATAATACATTTGATCTGCTAACCATCTTATAACTCTACTAGCAACCAGTGGGACACACTGCTTGACCACCACTTTGCCAAGAAGACTTTCGACACAAGACATCCCTGCAGATCTCTAGTTTTGTTGTCATATCAGAAATTTCTCATAAGAAACAGTCCACTAGTTCGATATAACCGAACCTAGGGTCCGATACCACTTGTTACGATGGAAGCATGTAAAATCCGAAAGTAGAGAAAATAAAGAAACCAAATTTAACGTTGAAAAATCCTTCAAAACGAAGGTAACAACCACGAGATCATCGAGATCCAAATTGATCCACTATAATAATAAGAGGGTTACAAATATTCTCCTTAATGGCTACACAACCATTGCCAAGCAAGGAGAAGTAATAGCTACACTAACAAAAAGAAGAAGGAAGAAAAACACCCAAATTAGAGCTAATGTTCGGGACCCAAAATCAAATTTAATTGACCTCCAAATTCGATCTCCACGTTCAAATCAAAGACTGAGATGTTAGGAACACTCGGTCAAAATTTCAGCCCAATCAAACGGTTAACGAATCAAGAAATGCAATTTGAAGGCTGCTGGTCGGAGAGGAAAAACTGATGCGGAAAACACCCTTTTCTTCTCTTTTCTCTCTTGTTGAAAGCTATCTCAAAGACCTCTCTTATGTGCTGATATCTCTCAAAGATGAATAATAGTGAAAAATGTATAATTCTCTCAAAAGTTTTCTTATTTATAGATAACGAGTTGTTCTTTTCCATAAGCCAAATCCAACTTCAAATAGCACAATCCCAATCCTTTTCCAAATAGGATTAGAATTTCAATCCTTCTCCAATTAGGATTAGAAACCAAAAGAGAATAGGATTAGGCCATGGGCCTTTGGCTGGAACATGGGCTATTGCCCAACAAACTCGCCCTCCAGCCAAGGGGCCAAATGGATATTAAGTGGAGGAACTCTTGACAGGCTTCATGCCAGCTGCAGTTCTATAAAATTCATGCTTCTCTGCAATCACTACTTTCGTAAGAATATCTGAAGGATTGTCATCAATATGTATCTTCTCAATCTCAAATGATTTTTCTTTTCCTTTGACCATAAAACCTTCAGGATGCTCCATGTAAATCTCTTCATTTAAATCACCATGAAGAAAAGAAGTCTTGACATCCATTTCCTCAACCTCCAAATCTAGACTTGCGGTTAAGGCTAAAACCATGCGAATAGAAGATATTTTCACAACAGGAGAGAACATTCCATCAAAGTCAGCTCCCTTTCTCATACCAAAACCTTTAATAACTAATCTTGCCTTGTACCTTGGTGTAGAGGTATGTTGATCTTGATTTATTCTAAAGATCCATTTATTTGTTAGAGCTCTCTTATCTTTCGGTAACTCTACTAGCTCATATATGCTATTTTCGTAAGCATATCTGAAGGATTGTCATCAATATGTATCTTCTCAATCTCAAATGATTTTTCTTTTCCTTTGACCATAAAACCTTCAGGATGCTCCATGTAAATCTCTTCATTTAAATCACCATGAAGAAAAGAAGTCTTGACATCCATTTCCTCAACCTCCAAATCTAGACTTGCGGTTAAGGCTAAAACCATGCGAATAGAAGATATTTTCACAACAGGAGAGAACATTCCATCAAAGTCAGCTCCCTTTCTCATACCAAAACCTTTAATAACTAATCTTGCCTTGTACCTTGGTGTAGAGGTATGTTGATCTTGATTTATTCTAAAGATCCATTTATTTGTTAGAGCTCTCTTATCTTTCGGTAACTCTACTAGCTCATCCATTTCCTCAACCTCAAAAGCAATACTCTATTGCTTGTATCCATTGATCTCTACAAGTATCTATCATGACTTCATCATAACCTTCAGGTTCCCCCATATCATTCAGAAGTATATAATCATTTGGAGAGTAACGTGTTGATTTTTACTTCTCCCTAGTAGAGCTTCTATAAGAGGTTTCTGGAGCATCCAAAGTAGTTATCTGAGAAGGATTTGGTTGATTATCAATCATAACATCACTAATAGGAGCATCTACAGATTCTACACTCTCATGGTCATTTTGATATTGATCCTTATCTCCATTATTTCCTTAGATTTCTCCATATGCAAATAATGAATCGGTATTACGAACTGGATCAACATTAACTAAGTTTTCTCAATCTGAGAATTTGTTTTCTCAGTCTTGTTAATATCTTCAATGGTTTGGTCTTCAAAGAATACTGCATCACCACTTCTAATTAGCTTCTTATCAATTAGATCATAAAAGCGATATCCAAACTCATCTTGACCATATCCAATGAAGATGCACTGCTTAGTTTTCACATCCAATTTGGATCTCTCATCTTTTGGAACGTGCACACAAGCTTTATATCCAAAGACTTTCAAGCGATCGTAGGAAACATCCTTTGGATACCAAATTCAATTTGGAACATCACCATCCAAAGCAACAGTAGGAGATAAATTGATAACATAAGCAACAGTGTTAAGTGCCTCAGCCCAAAAGGAATTTGGAAGTTTAGCTTCTGAAAGCACGCATCTAACTCTCTCAACTAGAGTTCGATTCATCCTTTCTACCAAACCATTCAATTGAGGTGTCTTGTTAGGAGTCTTCTGATGACGAATTCCTTGTAATCTGCAGTAGTAATTCAAAGGGACCAATGTATTCTCCTCCATTATCAATGTGAATGCATTTTAATTTCTTTCTAGTTTGTCTCTCAGATAAGGCTTGAAACTCTTAAGCATATCAAGCACTTGATCTTTGGATTTTAAAGGATATACCCAAAGCTTGCGAGAGTGATCATCAATGAAAGTTACAAAATAAAGTGCATCACCTTTTTACTTCACCTTAAAAGGACCACACAAGTCAGAGTGTACTAGCTCCAATAGTTCAGACTTTCTTGAAGGAGGATTATTGTGAAAAGAAACTCTTTTCTGCTTTCCAGCTAAGCAGTGAACACATCTTTTCACCTTTGCTTGTTTCACACGAGCAAGTAGATCCTTCTTTGCCAAACAGGTGATCCTCATCTCACTCATATGGCTAAGCCTCTTATACCATAATTATGATAAAGACTCACTTTCTATCAAATTTATAGAGCCAGCTAGGATTGATCCTTGTGTCACATATAAATTTGAATATTTTCTTACTCGAGCTACAATTAGTGACCCTTTGGTGAGTTTCCATTGGCCATTAAACAAGTCATTTTGATAGCCATCATCATCTAGTTGTCCTACTGATATCAAATTCAAAGGAATATCTGGAGCGTGCTTGACATTCTGAAGGACTAACATTGTACCAATATTGTTCTTCAAACAAATTGTGTCAAAACCAAATACCTTGACCTCGCCAGCATTACCCATCTTTAAAACGCCAGAATTAATAGGAGTATAAGATTAAAAGAAGTCTCTTCTTGGTGTGACATGTGAAGTAGCTCCAGAATCTACTATCCAACTTGTATCTTGAGATACAAAATTGATGATGCTTTTATCACAATCAAAGAAAAGGTCATCTCGAATAACAGTAACAACATTGTCTCTATTATTTTCTTCCTTTTTCCCTTCTCCAAGGTCTTGCTTTAACTTGTAGCAAAACCTTTTAATATATCCTTTCTTCCGCAATGATCACACATATGATTTTGATACTTGGATCTTTACTTGCTTCTACTTTTACCTCTACTTCTCGAACCTCTTGTTTTACCTCTCCCTCGATATTCTGTGTAGAGAATGTCTGGCTATGAGGATGTGCCTTAAGATCTTCTTCTGACTTCTTCATTCAGCATACCACTTCTTGCATATTCCATAGTCACCTTACCACCGGGAGTAGAGTTTATTAAAGAGACTCGAAGAGTTTCCCAAGAATCTAGTAGAGTATTAAGAATTCAAAGTCCTTGTATTTCATCATTAAAGTTGACACTTCTTCCTGACAACTGATCATGAACACTTAAAAATCATTTATGTGATCAAGAATAGGACTACCCTCCTTGTATTTAAAAGTTATCAATTGCTTTAGCAAAAATAACTTGTTATTGCCCATTTTTGAAGCGTAAAGCGTATCCAACTTTTCCCACAAGGTTCTAGCATGTGTCTCATTCATAATGTGATTGTGAACATTGTCTTCAACCCATTGTCTTATATATCCATCTACGTGTTGGTGCTCGAAATCCCAATTCTCATCGGTCACATCGTCAGGTTTATGAGCAGCAAAAATGGGAAGATACATCTTCTTCACGAACAGTAGATCTTTCATCTTGCTTTTTCATATGTCATAGTTACTCCCATTTAAACATACCATCTTGCTCATATTTCTCTCCATCGTAGAATTCTTGATTAGAAAACCAAGCTCTAATACCACTTGTTAGGACCGATAGTAATCAAGTGTTTATGTGAAAGCTAGCAAAGCAACCTCAAAAGAACATGAGTATGAAGATAAATGGGAAACACCAAAAGAACAATAATTTAATGTGATTTGATCAACCGACCTATATCCACAAGAGGAGATGAGCAATTCACTATATAAAAGAGAGTACACAATACTAAAAGAAATAATCTCAACAATTCACTCAGAATACAAAAAAGTTCACACACACTTGTGTCTCACAATTTCTCTCTCTATGCACAACTTTCAAGCCCATGTGGCTACATTGTGAATGCTACTAAACTAGAAGGAATGAACTTTTATTTATAGAGTCATAAACCTTATTTTACTAGAAAAAGGATTTGCCAAGTATGGAAAAGTTCTGTTTTATTTTTCCTACTAGGAAAAGGATTCGCCAAAATTTAGAGAAATTCTTTTTTTTCTTTTACTAAAAGAAAAATCCCAATTATGGAAAGAAACTTAGCACAAATACTCAACACAAGATGAGAAGCTTTTGGATTTTTACACCAATATACATAGTACTTTAAGGCCACATTCCCTTTTGTATTTTTTTAAAAATACTTTTTGATTTTGTTTTTCTAAATTTTTTGTCACTCCCTGGGAGGATACCCTAGACATGACTGGAACTCGGAGACTATTGCTAGACTGCAAGTAGACCATCTAGCCTCATTTACCTTCGTTCAGTCAATTCTATAGCGGAAGAAAAATAGAGTAATAGTACTAATACTCTATCTGTGGGCTCAAACTATCCACTTGATCTATCATGAATGGGATATAAAAATAAAATACAGTCTCAATATAAAGAAGAGAAAAGAAGGACCCCTCAACATCTATGATCAACATCTATGTCTATGAAACCTCTATACTACTATCAGAGATGGTAACATGACAGGCCATGGCTACCAAAAACCAAGAAAAAAGTCTATCACGCTAAAAAAAAGTAAACATCCTTCGAGTGTACGGGAGGATTCACCATTATCTGGAAATTAGGAAAGCTCTAAACCTCAACGGTTGGGTTGCTGAAGTCCTCTATCTACAAAATCTGCATCATAAATCGATGCAGTGCCAAAGGGGCATTAGTAAGTGGAATATAATGTATGTAAAATAGGCTTAAGTAAACAAAACAATATAACAGTCACTCATCAATCACTCTTCCTCACTTTAGAGTAAAGGACAGGATTCTGTCACCTTACTATCCATCAAACATCAAACAATCACTTCACATCAGAGTTTTATCACCATCAAACCAATCTGGGAGTTTCTATAACCGATAAGCACTACCTATGAGTCAATAGTGATACAACGAAGAGATGTTGTTGCCACATCCATCCAGTACCTTTCCGGGGTAAAGGATGAGTCTGTCAAGGATTCCAAAGAAGTCTGTCAAGTCCTCTGCGGGACAAAGGAAACATCCGCTTTCATGTTCCAATCCTCTCCTACGCTGTCCACATAGTTAATGAGTATGAATGGGATTCACTCTTACCCATTTTGGTGTTAATACTCCTCCCAGGACTCAATATGCTTATAAGTGTATCAACCTATCAAGAACTTTCATCAGTCAACCCCTATGGGTAAGAACACTCACCTCATCTCATCATCTATTAACTCAACGGGCAAAACTATCCTTTCAAGTTAGGAATGAATACTCATTCAACTCTATCAAAACTATTTCCAGCTATTACATTCATCCATACACTCACCTTATGACTCAGACTTAGTCAAACATCACATTCTGACAATCAAGGCTCTAGACATCCCCCTAAGTTCATTATTCGAGTCTTTATAGAGAGACTTTAATAAGAGCAAATCATAATCATATCATAATGCATGTATATAGTAAACTTCAAACATGATGATCATCTATTTAAGATATGAAGTATAATTTAAAGATAGTACTAAATAAATAAAGATAATATTCAAGAAATCACTATTCAAGACTCTAAAGTATCAGTTTACATCCTAACTTTACATTGGGGCATATGGAAGAACAATTCCATGCTTTTGGGTAGCCTTTACACACCTAGGATGAAGGATTTTTCAAGTCTTTTCCAAAGAATTGAAGCTTCAAAGGAAACCCTCACATCCCTTGTTCTTCTCCTCTCTCAGAACTTTTGTAAGAAACTTAGAAAAATAAAGGATTGAAATCCTTTTGTATGAAATAATGTTTAAAATACGTTTTAGAGGTATTAAAATATATTAGAAAGGACAAAATTGTCCTTCCTGAACTAAAAGAAAAAAAAATCCTGGGACACAGGTGCACGTCGCGGAGGGGGAGGGCACCAGTTTCTTTGGTGAATTTTTATTTTTTTGGAAAATAGATTCCTTTCGAAAAATAATAATTTTTTAAAAACTACAAGTTATACTCGCACCCCAGGCATATCGTGGAGGGGGCACGGAAAAGCTACTATTTTTGCACTTCAAGTGCAATTTCATAATTTGACTTGATTTGTTTTAAATCGGATTGAGATCATTTTCTGACTCGATTTGCCACGCTGATCACAAATTCAATCATGGATTTTCTATCAGAGCTTTTGAAGATGCATTGTGTGCACGATGTATTGTGTGCATCTGACTCGAGATGCATTGTGTGCACGATGTATTTTAGGGTGTGTTTTGGTAATTGTACGGGTGTTACGTCATCTCCTCCTTTGAATCATTCGTCCTCGAATGATGAGTAAAGGTCGCATGGGAACACGTATAACCCCAGAACTCATCTCATTCCTCAATCAAGAACACTTGAACTCTCACTATCCATTGTCTATCTATCTCTGTCTTAGACTCGGGAATGGAATAAAGCAAGGCATCAGCTTAATGAAAAAGAAATATTCGAAAATGTTAAGGATAACAATATTTACCTTCAACATCATCCTCACTTAGCACGAATAGATGCAAGTATTTGAGTTTCATCGCTTCATCAACTTCCCACGTAGCTTCCTCAATAAATTGATTCCTCCATTAGACTTTAACGGAGGTTGTCTCTTTATTCCTCAGCTTATAAACTTGTCGGTCAAGGATTTGGACTGGAATTTCCTTGTATGATAAGAAATCCTTCACCCCCGTACTCTCCACAGGAATCGCTAAGGCTAGATCTCTCAAACACTTCTTCAGCATAGATATATGATATACCAGGTGAACTCCATCTAGCTCAGAAGGAAAGTCTAATGCGTAAGCAACTTTCCCGATCCTTCTTACAATTTGATATGGCCCGATATAATGGGGACTTAGCTTCCCCTTCTTATCGAATCTCATGACACCCTTCATGGTTTACACCTTCAAGTACACCCAATGATCTACCTCAAACTCCAAGTCTCTTCTTCCCACATCTGTATATGACTTCTGGCGGCTCTGGGCTATCTTCAACCTTTCCTTGATCACTTTCACTTTCTCCATAGACTGGTGCACGGGATCAGGACCAATCAACTCAGATTCCCCTACCTCGAACCAGCCAATTGGTGATCTACATTTCCTCCCGTATAATGCCTCATATGGAGCCATCTGAATGCTGGCATGATAGCTATATTGTATGTGAATTCAATCAAAGATAGATGATCATCCCAATTTCCTTTGAAGTCGATAACATATGCTCTTAACATATCCTCCAAAGTATGAATAGTATGCTCTGCCTACCCATTGGTCTGAGGGTGAAAAGCGGTGCTCAAATTCACCTTCGTACCCAATCCCTTCTGGAAATATCTCTAAAATTAAGAGGTGAATTGAGCTCCTCTATCTGAGATGATGGACAAGGGAACCCCATGCAACCTCACAATCTCACAAAGGTATAGTCAAGCATAATTCTCAACCATATAAGTTGTCTTAATTGCCAAGAAGTGGGCTGATTTAGTCATCCGATCAATAATCACCCATATCGAATCGTGATGCTTTCTGGATATTGGTAAGCTAGTAACAAGTTCCATGTTGATCACCTCCCGCTTCCACTCTGGAATTTCAACATTCTGAGCCAATCCATATGGTTTTTGATGTTCAACCTTAACTTGTTGGCAATTGGGACACTTAGAAACAAATTCAGCAATGTCTTTCTTCATCCCATTCCACCAATAGACTTCTCTCAAGTCATGGTACATCTTGGTGGAGCCAGAATGGATGGAATATCTCATGCTATGAGCTTCGGCCATGATTCTGTCTCAAACATCATCAACATCGGGTACACATAATCTCCCTTGATATCTCAATACCCCATCTCCCCCTTTGGAGAAAACCATCACCTTCTGCTTATGAACCGCTTCTTTCAATTGGAGTAAAATAGGGTCTTGGTCTTGCTTTTCTTTCACCTTTGACACTAAGGATGAAGCATAACCACTCCGAACATTGACCCCACCTTCATTTTTCTCCTCAAGTTGCACCCCCAATCGAGCTAATTTATGCACCGCTTTGGCTAATTCTCTCTTTCCTTCCTCCACATAGGCAGTGCTACCCATAAACATCCTGCTAAGAGCATCAACAACAATGTTAGCCTTACCTGGGGTAGAGAATGCTCATATCATAATCATTAAGCAACTCTAGGCATCTCCTCTGCCGCAGGTTGAACTATTTCTAGTTGAAAACGTACTGGAAGCTTTTGTGGTTAGTGAACACGTCCACATGCACTCCATACAAGTAGTGACACCAGATTTTAAGTGCGAACACCACTACTGCCAACTCAAGGTCATCAGTCAGATAATTCTTCTCATGAACCTTAAGTTGTCTAGAGGCATAAGCTATCACCTTCCCCCTCTGCATGAGTACACAGCCCAATCCCACTCGAGATGCATCATAATATATCACGAAGTCTCTCGTCCCGTCTTGCAAAGTCAATACCAGGGTTGTAGTCAATCTAGTCTTCAACTCCTGAAAACTCTTTTCATATGCCTCAAATCAATGAAACTTGGCCTTCTTATGAGTCAGCTTAGTGAATGGGGCTGATAGAGAAGAAAAGCCCTCAACAAATCTGTGATAGTACCCTGCTAAATCCAAGAAGCTTCTTATTTCTGTTAGAGAAGTGGGTCTTGCCAGTTCTTAACCACCTCAATCTTCTGAGTATCCACCCGAATACCATCTCCCGAAACAACATGGCCTAAGAAAGCTAATGACTTGAGCCAAAACTCACACTTGGAGAATTTTACACACAACTTATGATCTTTGAGTGTTTGTAAAACCACTCTAAGGTGATTAGCATGCTCCTCCTCATTCCTCGAATATACCAGAATGTCATCAATAAACATGATCACGAACATATCAAGATACGGCCTGAATACCCTGTTCATCAGATCCATGAAAACTGTAGGTGCATTTGTCAACCTGAAGAATATGACCAAGAACTCAAAATGGCAACACCATGTCCCAAAGGTTGTCTTAGGAATATCATTTTCCCTCACCTTCAACTGATGGTAACCCGATCTAAGGTCTATCTTAGAGAAACAAGTAGCAGCCTGAAGCTGGTCGAAAAGATCATCTATTCTGGGAAGAGTATACTTATTCATTATGGTAACCTTATTCAACTGTCGGTAGTCTATACACATCCTTAAAGACTCATCTTTCTTACGCACGAATAGGACATGATCACCCCAAGGCGAGACATTAGGCCTTATGAAACCTTTCTCTAACAATTCTTTCAATTGCTTTTTCAATTCTTTCAACTCTGCAAGGCCATCCTATAGGGTGGAATTGAAATAGGTTTGGTCTCAAGAAGAACATCAATCCCAAAGTCAATCTCCCTATCAGGAGGGACTCCGGGAAGATCCTAAGGAAATACCTCAGGAAACTCATTCACAATCGGGACTGACTCAAGAGTAGGAGACTCAGCATCATCAGACTTTTTTCACATGAGCTGGTAAATACAACCCTTGGATATCAACTTTCTAGGTCTAAGATAAGAGATGAATTGACCCTTAGGGGCAACAGAACTCCCTTTCCACTCTAAGATAGACTCATTAGGAAATTGGAACTTAACAATCCGAGTACCATAGTCGACAGAAGCATAACATGCATGAAGCCAATCCATGCCCATTATTCCATCAAAATCAACCATCTCCAGCTCTATCAAATCAACTGAGGTGTCTCTATGATAAATAGACACTACACAGTCCCTGTAAACTCTCTTAGCTAAGATAGACTCACCAGTAGGAGTAGAAATAGAAAAAGGTTCAAGAAAGCACTCTGGAGGAACCCCAAACTTACTAGTCACATACGGGGTCACAAAAGACAAGGTGGCACCCAGATCAATCAATGCATAGCAATCATGAGTAAAGAATTGAAGCATACTCGTGATAACATCTGGTGTAGCCTCCTGATCCTGTCGGTTACCCATAGCACAAAGGCGGTTCATCCTGCCTCCTGTACCCGTAGTAGTACCCAACAGAGGGTGCTGTGGAAGATTGATCTCTGCTGCTCCCCTCACCTCGCCTCCTCTTTGGACACTCAAAACTGAAGTGACTAGCTTGACCACATGCATACCACACATCCTTGCCAACACGGCACTTACCCAAATGAAGCTTACCACACTTGATACAAGGTGGCTTTTCCCTCGTACCTTGGTTCACACTGGCCTAAGACTGAGAAGTCGGGGTCCTGAAATTCTAATGGCCTGAGATTTCTGGTCATACCTGTTTGGTTGTACGGGCAGACTCGCAACAGATAGTGCATGATGGGATGATCTCTTCTGAAAATAGGACTTGTCACCCCTATTTTGTCCCTGCGGGCTAGGCTCGTGTCCCGTTGACTTCGCCCTTTTGCTTATCTACTCTTCTCTATCTTTCTTCTTATCCTTATCTATCTGTTGCTCATACACCATAAGTCGGGAGATATCCATGCATGAAAATTAACAAAGCAGCCTTACACTCTTTCTGCACATGTCTGGCGTGGCCAGGCGTAAACTTGCTCATTCTTGTCCTCATATCTTTCACCATCTCTAGAGCATACCTTAACAGTTTAACAAACTTAAGGCCATACTCCTTTACAGGTATCCCTACCTGTTACAAATTCATGAACTCATCCACCTTTGCCTCCCTCAACTCTTAAGGAAAGAAGTGATCAAGGAAGGCGGTTTCGAACTCATCCCAATTCGCGAGCTTAGCATTTTCACCTCTGATGTCCTCCATTGGTTATACCAAACATTTGCAACATCCTTTAGCTGGTAGGAGACAAGTTCAACCCCTTCAAACCCGCTAGCATACATACCCCTCAAAACCTTGTATATCTCGTCAATGAAGTTTCGTGGATCCTCCCCAACTTTCGCCCTATATACACAGGTGGGTTCATCCTCAAGAAATCTCTGAGTCAGGTTGCAGCTGAGGGCTCGCGTGAGCTAGAATTAGGAGCTAAGGACCTTGGTTATTCCCCTGGGAAGCCACCAACTACGTCAACATGGTAATGGCTCCCCTAAACTCAGCCTCAATAGTGGAAGCGGGCTGGGGCTAAGCAGGGGACGTTTGTGGGACCTCCGAAGTCCTAGCGGGGCGTCCCCGTCTCCTAGGCTCAGTTTGAATCGGAGCCTCCGACTAGGTGCTCTCAGTGGTTGTGGATGGGGATTCTCTCTGAGCGGCAGTTCTCTTAGGCGACATCTTTTGTAAGCGTAAAATGCATGAGTTAAAACAGGATTTCACAAGTTAAACTGTATAGCATGAACTCAGATTACAGAAGAAGGGTAACACTACCTAATGTCCTATAGCCTCCTGCTTATGAAGTATGATACACAACACACCCATAAATAAGACTCTACTAGACGGCTTCATAGACTCCATAGGACACTCAAACTCTGGGCTCTGATCCAAGTTTGTCATGCCCCAGGAGGGTACCTTAGACGTGAGTGGCACCTAGAGACTACTGTTGGCGCCCAAGTGGACCACCTAGTCTTATTTGCCTTCATTCTGTCAATTCAATAGCGGAAGAAAAATAGAGTAATAATACTAATACTCTATCGGTGGGCTCAAACTACCCACTTGATCTATCATGAATGGAATATAATAATAAAAGACAATCTCAATATATAGAAGAGAAGGGAAAGACCCCTCAACATCTATCATAAACATCTATGTCTATGGATCCTCTATACTACTGTCTAAGACGGTACCATGACAGACCATGGCTACAAAAAACCAAGAAAAAAGGCTATCATGTTAAAAAAAAGTAAACATCCTCCGAATGCAAGGGAGGACTCACCACTATCTGGAAATCTAGAAAGCTCTTAACCTCAATGGCTGAGCTGCTGAAGTCCTCTGTCTATAAAATCTACATCATAAAATGATGTAGCGCCAAAGGAGTTTTAGTACGTGGAATGTACTATAGGTAAAACGGGCTTAAGTAAGTAAAACAATATAACAGTCACTTATCAATCACTCTTCCTCACTTCAGAGTAAAAGATAGGACTCTATCACCTCAATATCCATCAAACATCAAACAATCACATCATATCGGAGTTCTATCACCATGAAACCTATCTGAGAGTTTTTATAACCGACAACCACTACCTATAAGTCGGTAGTGATACAACGAAGAGATATTGTTGCCACATTCATCCAGTACCTTGTCGGGGTAAAGGACGAGTCTGTCAGGGATCCCAAAGAAGTCTGTCAAATCCTCTACTTGAGAAAGGAAACATCCGCCTTCATGGTCCAATCCTCTCCTATGCTGGCCACGTAGTTAATGAGTATGAGTGGGACTCACTATTACTCATTTTGGTGCTAATACTCCTCCCAGGATTCAATATGCTCATCAGTCTATCAACCTATCAAAAAATTCCATCACACAACCCCTACAGGCAAGAACACTCACCTCATCTCATCATCTATAAACTCAAAGGGAAAGACTATCCTTTCAAGTTAAGAATGAATACTCATTCAACTTTATCAACACTATTTCCAGCTATTACATTCATCCATACACTCACCTCCGAACTCAGACTCAGTCAAACATCACATTTAAATAATCAAGGCTCTAGACATCCCCCTAAGTTCATTATTTGAGTCTTTACAGAGAGAATTTAATAAGAGCAAATCATAACCACATCATAACATGCATGTATACAATAAACTTTAAGCATGATGATCATCAATTTAAGATATGGAATATAATTTAAAGATAGTATTCAAGAAATAAAGATAATTCTCAAGAAATCACTATTCAATACTCTAAAGTATCAATTTACATCCTAACCTTACATTGGGGCACATGGAAGAATAATTCCATGCTTTTACGTAGTCTTTACATAGCTGGGATGAAGGATTTTTCAAGTCTTCTCCAAAGAATTAAAGCTTCAAAGGAAACCCTCACCTCTCTTGTTCTTCTCCTCTCTCAGAACTTTTGTAAGAAACTTAGAAAAATAAAGATTTGAAACCCTTTTATATGAAATACTCTTTAAAATATGTTTTGGGGGTATTAAAATATATTAGGAAGGACAAAATTGCCCTTCCCAAATTAAAAGAAACAAAATTAAGTTTTTGGGACACAGGTGCGCGTCGTGGAGGGGCGCGCACCAGTGTATTTGGTGAATTTTTTTTTTTTGAAAAATAGATTCTTGTCAAAAAACAATAATTTTTTAAAAACTACAAGTGTAACTCCGCGCCCCTGGCGCGCACGAAGGGTGCGCAGAGAAGCTACTGTTTTTGCACTTCAAGCGCAATTTTATAATTTGACCTGGTTTGTTTTAACTCGGGTCGAGACCATTTTCTTACTCGATTATTCGTGCTGATTGCAAATCTGGTCTCGGATTTTCCATCAGAGCTTTGAAAGACGCATTGTGCGCATGATGTATATTAGGGGCGTTTTGGTAATTTTATGGGATGTTACATTTTTTCGTTCGTCATTAACTTTACAATTATTTCTCTTTGTTGGAGTAATATTATATAGTAATTTGACCTATATTTTGTTGACATTAATTATTGGAACAATCACTTTTATACTGTAAAACTTTTGTGATCTATCATTTAATTTATTTTTACCACTACATAATGACATAATTTATTAGGAATCAAAGCTAATCTATTTGTTAGATTGTATTGGACTATACAATAACCACAATTCATTGTGCGTGGCATTTAAAAGATCAATATTTTAAATTTATTTTATTTGTTGAGTCTTGTGAGGAGTTTGCATGCCCCATTTGTAATTCGTAAGATTACATGAATGCTTAAATTACGGCTCTTTATTGAACTTTTTTAGGGATCTTATTATTCAAGCTTCTCAATGAACGTCATCATCTCCTTGATATCTTTATAATATCCCAGTTATATTGTCTAATCCTAAGTATGTTTTAGATTTTCTATGACTCCTGTTGTACTCCTGTTAGAATAAACCATTATCTAGGAGTTTCCAAGTTGGTACAGAATCCAGTGGAAAATCCAATAGTCATGCTTTTCTCCAAAATTCTATAATACATTTGTGAAGGAATTATATTTGGGTCACCCATATGGGCCAATCAAATTACTTTAGATAATAAGTAAATACGTATTTATTATATATTTAATTTATATTTGAAAAGAGAAGTGACACAACATCGTTTTATAATTATAAAAGGACTTTTGTTTCAAAAATAGAGAAAAACATTAAAAACAAAAAAGTTTTCTACTTTCTTCTCTTCTTCCTTCTCCAATTCTTAAAATGGCTCCATTGAAAATTTTAGTGAAGAGTTCTTTTCCAAAAAATATAGACTTCTGTAGCAGGTACACGGTTATAGACTGTGACTATTTAGGTGTAGTTTGTATTTTATAAACATATGATTACACTTTCTGGCTAGTGAAACAATATTCAATAATCCTTCAAACTACGTGTTTGATGAGATTCTTCATTGGCATCAGCGTTGTTTGTTTTCTAGTCTTATTAATTTGCTTTCTTGATAATATAGATTATAGATTGTATAAATTTTGTATTCTGGGTTAATTTTTCTGTTTTTTTGGTGGTGTGTTATTGTTGTCTATGACAAGATAAAAAAAACGGAAGATACTGTTTCACCCATGGTATAAAGAAACACGGCGTCGTTGCTTGAAAAAAAAATGATGTTATTTGTTAAGGAAGTTTTCTTATTCCCCTACACTAAACTGGACAGTGAGAGTTTTTTTTAAATATTCCTTGATTATGGTCTAAAACTCAATTGGGAATTGGCATATTTTTTTTTTCCTCTCCAGCATTGTTATCAAGCCACATTGGAATATGTTTCCCTTTTCCATCATTGTTATTGTTTGTGATAAGAAAATCCAATTTTAAATAGGTATTGTTTTTGGAGTGGCTTCTGAAGTATAGATGAGATTTGTCTCTCATTGATTGGCTTATCTATCCATTGTTATATGATCAAATAATAAAGTAATCTTAATTGACATGGATAATTATAAAAAAAAATTACAAAGTTACATTTATAAAGTTTATCTAGTAAAACTTTATGCTTTTCCCATGTGTTTATATGCATATGTGAATATGCATCTTATGTGAGGAGACCAAATTTTTTTGTACGAGTTACGAAAAAAAATTAGTTTTTCGTGTATTTAGTTTGTACAATGATTTTTTATATGTGACATGATTTGTATGAATTTATTATTTAATTATTTTTTATGACTTATCGTTACTTGAGTATTTCTATATTTATTATAGAGTTTATGCTTATTTAATCTTAAATTTGTGTGATTTAAGATAAGTGTTCTTAGACAATTGATCGTGTTAGATTTACAACATATTGAAATTCATATGATGATTGGGAACGTAGTGAACTTTTGATTGTGAATCCAATATGAAATAAATGCTGAAATAATTATTTATTTTAAGAATTATTATGTATATGAATTTAGGCTAAAACAATGTGTGTAGTTGTCTTACATAATGTTGTACTTGTTTATATCAGTATGTCAATTGCTGCTAAAAATATTGTTGCTAAACTTAACAAAGGTGATGAGCTTAACGGTGATAATTATAAAATATGGAGCATGAAAATTCAATATATCCTGAAAGAGAAAGAGGCTCTTGAAGCTCTTAATGTGTCTATGACACTTCCTGAAGTTAGTGATACTCCACAACATGAAAGAGATCTTGAGGCATATCAGGCTTGGAAAAAAGAAGAATTCTCTTGCTTGCATAACGTTGTTGAGTAGCATGGATAACGATATCATGAGAGAATTTAGAAAGTATGACAATGCTAAGGACATGTGATCTGCACTAAAAGAAAAGTTTGATCATACTTCAGTTGCCAAGTTAAGGAATCTTACCATTAAGTGTGATACTTATAAAAAGCGCCCTGATCATACTATGCATAAGTATCTACGCCATATGTATAATATGATAAATGAACTAAAAGATGTTTGTCATGTGTTGACCGAAGAGCAACAACTCCAAGTTGTGATCCACTCTCTATCCCAAAACTGGGAAAATATGAAAATGCATTTAACCCTTAATGTTAGCATTAAAACTATGGAAGATGCTAAGCATTATTTGGAACTCGAGGAAGAACGCCTTGGAGTTGATAATGTTGCCACAAATATGTATATGGCTAGTTCTGATTCAAAGCTCGGATATGGCAAGAAACGCAAATATGGTAAATATTTTCAGAAGAAGGGGAAAGAAAAAGTCAAATCAACAAGGAGAGACAAATATTCTTCTCCAAAGAAAAAGAGAAAGGTGAATATTGTTAAGGTTAAATGTTATAACTGTGAGAACAAGGGACATTTTGCTCGTGGTTGTCTTGAGCCTAAAAAGGTATATGACCTTATCTATATTTTACATAGTGATGTAAATGTTTCTTATTCTGCTTTTTTGACTGAATCACTTCCTATGTGGACTGTACACTCGATAGTAACCGAACATATAACAACGAAAAGATGTGTTCGATGAATTTCAAGAGGATCCAAATGGGTATATGGAGGAAATAACTCCAAAGGAGAGGTTAAAGGGAGTGGTACCTACAAATTTGGAATGCGAGGTGATCGAATTCTGTTTCTACATGATGTACTATTTGGACCATTAATTCATTGAAATTTGATCTCCATCAGAATGTTGATTAAGTTAGGATTCAAGTTTTACTTTCATGAACATGGTATGAATATGTATTTGGCCAAGAAAAAATATGGCACTAATTATTTTTATTATCAATTTTTTTTGTATTGGATGTTATTTAGAATACCAGTAATAATAATGTTAGTTTTTCCTTATTTACGTCTTCTAATTATGAGAATGGTAGAAATACATGGTATGTGAGGCTCGATCATATTGGTTAGCAAAGAATGAATTGCGTAGCCAAAAAATGGTTGCTTAGCACAATAGATAACACATAATTGTCTACTTGTGAATCTTGCCTAGCCAGAAAAACTACTAGAAAATATTAATTTGAGAAAGGCACAAGTGTTGATACTTCGTTGGAATTGATTCATTTGATATTTGTAGTCCAATGAATGTAAGGGCAAAATATGGTGCTGTTTATCCCATCACTTTTATTGATGATTTTACTCGATTGGGTTATGTATATTTGATTTCTCACAAATCTAAAGCTTTGAGTTGCTTCATTAAGTTTATGAACTTAGTTGAGAATCAATTGGACAGAAAAATAAAAGCTCTAAGAATCGATCGAGGAAGGGAGTGCTTGTCTAATGAGTTCAAATAACTATGTGATGAAAAAGGAATTCAAAGGCAACTAAAACTCCTTATACTCCACAAAAGAATGGTATTGCAGAACGACAAAATAGAACCTTGCTAAAAATGGTTAGGTCAATGATGGCACAAGAAAAATTGTCAATCACCTATTGGGGTGATGCTTTGCTCACTGCTATGTTTGTGCTTAATTGTGTCCCTTCAAAATCAATTACAACTATACCATATGAGTTATGGACTAAATGTAAGCTTGATTTAAGCATTTTAAAGGCTTGGTGTTATACTGCTTTTATTCATAATCCTTCATCCCAATATGGAAAATTAGGTCCAAGGGGAAGACAATGTATCTTCATAAGATATTCTGAACAATTTAAGGGTTACGTGTTCATAGGTGAACAAAATAATGGCACTATAACTGAAATTGAATCACATGATGTCACATTATAGAGAATTATTTTTCTGAGCAGGGAGAGATAGACCATGACTTATCTCTTTATGAAATTATGGACCAGACTATTTCCGCTGCTGAAGATATTAAATTGAGTGGGAGTCATCTTAATGATAGTGGATTAGTTCCTATTTCCACAGATACACCACATGTATCAAATCCTAAAGATATTGCTGGTCCGAGTGGGAGTAACTTACCAATTGATAAATCAATTTGTCAATCACAACCTCTTGACAAACAAGTCGTCCAAAACTTCCTCGTCGTCGATTTAAGATTGAAGGGGAAGCATTAATAGTTATTCCAGATAATAAAGAGCCAAGAAATATAAATGAGTCTCTTACATGTCCTGCTAAAGAAAAATGATTAAAAGCAATGGAAGAGGAAATAGAATCAATGAAATCGAACGAAGTGCGGAAATTGGTTGGTCTATCTATAGGCCGAAAAACTATTGAAAACAAATGGGTTCTCAAAATCAAGCTTAAGGCAGATAGTAGCATTGAAAGATTCAAAGCTTGTCTAGTAGAAAAGGGGTACACACAATAGGAAGGAATTGATTATGAAGAAACTTTCTCACCTGTTGTACCCTTTACTTCAATAAGATTAATTTTGTCTATAGTGGCTGCATTGGATCTTGAATTACATCCAATGGATGTAAAAACTGCATTTCTCAATGGAGAACAAGAAGAAGAAATCTACAAGGAATAGCCTATAGGTTTTGTGAAAAAAGACAAACAAAATAAAGTATGTCAACTTCAAAGGTCGATTTATACCCTTAAACAGTCTTCTAGACGATGGTACTTACATTTTCATGATACAATTATATCATATGAATTTATTATGATTAATAAAGACCATTTTGTGTGTATTAAAATGTTCAAATATAAGTTTATGATCTTATCATTGTATGTAGATGACATACTAATAGTTGTGAGTGACATTGGTCTTATAAAAAAGATGAAAGAGTGGCTATCGTCTACTTCTTAGATGAAAGATATGAGTGGAGTAGCATATATTTTTGGAGTTAAGATTTCAAGAGATTGTTCAAAGAGATTATTATCTCTTTCACAAGAACCTTCCACTAAGAAAGTTCTTGAACGTTTTAATATACAAGATTGTAAATCTATAAACTCTCAAGTCTCTAAAAGTGAAGCTTTAAACCGAATGTTGTATCCTAAAGAATCCATATGAAAAGGAACAAATGAGAAAAGTTCCTTATGCTAATGCAGTTGGAAGCCTTATGTATGCTATGTTATGTACTAGGTCGGCTATTTGTTATGCTGATTAGGGAGGAGATTTAGATGAGAGAAAATCCACCTCTAAATATGCATTCTTGCTTAACAATGGTGTCATATCATAGAGTAGCAAGAAGCAATCATCTATAGTTTTATCCACTATGAAAGCGAAATTTGTTGCACTTTCATCTGTTTTAGAAGAAGTTGTCTGACTTAGGTGTTTTTTGGTTCACTTGGATGTATATAACAATGGTTGAGACTTCGGAATCAGTTGTGATAGTTAGGCTACAATAGTTTATACAAAAGATCCAAAGTACCTTGAGAAGACGAAGCATATTGACATAAAGTATAATTTTTTAAAAGACATGGCAGAACAAAGGAAGTGAATATAAGATACATATTTACACATCAAATGATAATAGATCCTTTATCGAAACCCATAACATGTGATGCTTATCAAAGACATGTGAAGCCGTTGGGTTTATGTAGATGCTGATGAATCTATATTTTTGTTTCTCCCAAACATGTTCATTTAAATTCACATTATTGAAGCTAATGTTGATTTAATGTCTATTTTTCAATCTT
>JAOTQR010122481.1:0-23616 GCA_025774065.1 Solanum ossicruentum | reverse complement strand
GTGTACACTCAATCCTCTTAAGCGCTAGATGCACATACAGTCCATTAACGCGAGATTCGAGCACATTTGAAAATTAGTGTCAATTTGTCCAAACCATGTCATGTTTTATTTGAATTGTACTAGTAGTGTAAGATCTGGGGTGTCACATTTATTTTTTATTCTTAATATATGTTACCCACACACTTAATTAGCTTTTGAGATAAAGATGTATATGATTACTTGAAATTGGATCGATAATTTATTGTTACTCTTTGTATCAGTTTAATTTTATAGGTGCTTTTGAAGCAATAATTTTATGTTTCTCTATGTTTGTGTGTATGTGTTACACACGTTATCTATTTATAGAATAAACGAAAAGTTATTTTTCAATTGACCAAGTGTCATGCACCTGGAGAGGTACCCAAGACATGGCCGACACCCGGAGACTATTACTAGACCCCAAATGAGCCATTTAGCCTCATCACAATCATTCAACCAATAAACTCTACTAAGAAGTTGAAGACATAAGAAGGCAAATTGGCACATCTATCTAATCTCAAAATTGTATAATAATTGAAAGGCTAGTAGAAAGAATTAGCTCCACCAATCTTAACAATCAACATTCGACTCTAATCTATGAAGCCTCTATCACTATAAAGTGGTGCCAATGACAGACTCATAACTACCTCAAATAAAAAATAAGTTATCAAGTCTAACTCTATAAGCAAGATGCACTAAAAGTAATGAATCCTCTAGAGTAGGGGAAGCTCACCAATAAGATGAACATCCTAGATCCTCATGTGCTTGTTGTTGATCTCTAATCCCTTTATTTGTTTCATAAAATAATACAACGTCGAGTGGCGTTAGTACATGGAATATATGGTATCTAAAATGGCTTAGTGAAACTGAAACAGGTATAATAATATGACACATCAATCAGCTCAGATTATAAAAAATCAACATATCAAATGTCTATCTAAAGCAAGAATAAAGTGTAGATAAATGACCCATCAACCAATCAGACCTCTTAATTCAAATTAAACTCAAAGCAATAGAACTTAACTCAACTCATCACATCTCCTCTCATCTCGACTCAAAGTAATCAAGTCAGGAACTTTTTGGGAGTTTCTCTTATCCAACAATAATAACTTATGAAGCCAGTGATTGTACAACAATCACACTGATATTGCCACAGTCATTTCATACTTTACAGATGGAGAACGAATTGAAACCATAATCGACAAGTTTAAAATGGAGACAAAAATCCACAAGTACCCTATTATTTTAGGGACTTCTAATCAAAGGGAACCTCAACATAATGTGGTGTGATGGTCGTAGTCCTCAGCTATGCTTGGCTACATAGTTTGATGAGTGCGAGTTGGACTAACTCTTACTCTTTCAGTGCTCGATACTCCCTCAAGACTTAATGCTCATAAGACAATCCATCCCAACCACACTATCTTAATAAGCCTAATAGAGGCACTCATCATTCAATCAGTCTCATAGAGACACTTATGATCTCATCAATCATGTAATAACCCTCATATGCTTCGAAATGTCTTATAAGTGTAGTTCTCGAATATCTCAAAAATTATGCATGATTTCAAAAATCTGACTTTACATTCTTGTTCAGGTGGAAAAATTGTAAGGGAAAAGGTAGCCCCCAAATTTTAGAAGACTTGTAGCGAAAAATGATTTTCGTAATGAAAACCAGAAATAGTGTGCATGTGCGCCTAGGGTGTAACACACTGTTTCATGAAGTGTGCATTTGGTCTGTGTCACACCTACCACGTAGACCAGTGTAATTTTTCCCTCTTTTTCCTACTTCACCCTAGGGCATTTTGGCAATAAAACTATGCCCATTTACATGTGAAATCCTCCATCCTTACCCTTTTTTCAACTCTAGAACTCAAAAAACCCTCTCAAAACATCTCCAAAACATTATCAAATCTCCTATTCAAATTCAAGGATTTTAAGAGAAAGTTTTGGAATTCAAGAACCCAATACAAACCTCAAGACTTCCTTAATACAATTTCATGAAATCTCAATGTTTAAGATATATGGATTTTATTCATGGGTTCCTTCCACCTATGAAGCCAAACCTTCCCTCTTTATCAAATTTCATGATTTTAATGTTGGATATTTTATGGGTAAACTCTACTATGCATATTAAACATAATTTGAGATTAAATTCTTCAAGTATTGATTAATTATTCAAGAGTATCTATTGAAGCTATTTGCATGAGATGGTTTATGATTATTGAGGCTACACATGACATGAATTATGATACTATGAATGATGGTGAATTTCAAAGATGGATTTCATAACACCCAAATGAGGGTTTTACTACTATTTTGGTAGATTGATTTAAATGACTTCAAATCAAATTGATTTTACTTGTTCTTGTCCTATATTACTAAATTTCATGATTTTAAGCATAAGTATGCATACCCACCATATGTGAGTAAGTTGCATGATTATGAATCCTATGTTGATGAATGGCTTTTACATGATTTGCAAGAGAAGTACTTCTCTAGTGATTTATGAGCTCCCAACCATGTATTAAGCTCATGAAAAGATTCCATGATCTACAAGTGAATTATTGAGATCTTATTCTACGTTTTGTTCTCATGTGAACTGTGAAGCCTACTAGAAGGGGTCATGAATCATGTTGTATGTCTCACTCTCTGGTATAAGACAAATGCCTACATGAAGGGGTCATGAACCATGTTGTATGCATCACCCTCATGTATGACTTATTAATGTTCATTACCGAATGCCTACATGAACGGGTCATGAACCATATTGTATGCCTCACCCTCATGTACGACTTAGTACCATGTACTACCCACTACCTACAAGAAGGGGTCATGACCAATGCTATATTCCTTACCCTCTAGTACAAGGGTAACACCCCTTAAAGTCCTCATATCTAATTTAGATGAGTATCTGAGAGGATTATTAGGGAAACGACTGAGGAAAATTGCGTATGCAAGCTACGAGAGGGGTTTACGAGTCGTAGAGAGGTTTATGACTCATATATAGGGCTTCATATTAGATTCTAATGTTTCCATTTTCAGGATCACCACATCTATGAAATGAGTTTACAACTAATACAGAGAACTACAACTCGTAAGATGAGGTTCTAAATTCCAATGTTTCAAGTTTCAAGGACCTTGTAGTTACGAAGGGTTAGTTACGACCCATATAGTGGACAAAGACTCGTAATCTAGGGTCTTATATAAACTTCTAGAGATCCTGTATTTTCAAACTTCTCACCTATGAGGTCTAGTTATGACCCGTAGAAGGGTCTATAAGTCGTATATGGGGTCTCGTAGGCCATGTCGATAGTTTTACTGAAAGCCATTTTTGTCCATTCCAAGCTTTTATATTATTAAACCCTATGCATTTTTGGCTTGTTTAAGGCCTTGGAAATAAACCCTGAGCTCATTCATCACTTATTCAACCATGAGGCTTTTCTTGCGAGCAATAAGAAGTAGAGGGAGAAGCTAAGGATTGCTATCTAAGAGAAAGATTGGTTGAGGATCGATTATTCTTCAATTTCATGTATGTAAGGCTTAGCAAAGTGTGAAATATTTCCTTAATACGCCCCTTCATCTTCTTGAGTCAATATTTTGGGGAAAAGAGTTGAGATTTTGAGATACATTACTATCTTAATATTGAAATTCTTGTATCTATCTTGACATTTTGTTATATTACATGAGGTAATTTTTTGCATTGCATGGGTATTCTAATATAAGATTAGTACATGTGTTTTCATCCTTGATAGCATGAGCCCTAAATTACATGTCTTTACAGAAACCTTATGCATAAAATGAGCATGTTGAGTTGAGTAAATTGAGTATGTTGAGTTGAGTAAATTTAAGTATGATTAAGCATGAGAAGCATGTTGCATTTGAGTCACATATATTATTACACATGACTATCTAGCATACACTATATGATGAGTCCATTTGAGTTAGTCTAAATGACCGTTTAAGTCTGAGTTGAGTTGATTTGTTACATTGATTAATTTAATTGTTAAGTAATTTAGATGAGTTGAGATGAGGTACCCCAAAGAGGGTTGAGTTTTGAGATGATTAAAGAGATGATTAATGAGTTGATTGTCCAGTTGGTAATGATGAGTTGATTGATGAGCTGAGCATATTTTAGTCTTGGGATGAATATTGAGCACCGAGCAAGGAGAGAGTATACTTCTACTTTAACCCATAAAACTATGTTGCTAGCATAGGATAGTCATTACAGTGAGTCTGGCGACTCTTGACCCACATGTGGACACTTATTCTAGATCCAAGAGAGAGTTGATCGCCCTTTTTCGTGGCAAGTTAAGGGAGGGTATGGAAATGATGTTGATTCATTGTGCATCACCTAATTAAAGGTGGTGGAATATGGATTTCATTTAAGAGAAACTCCCAAGATAAACCTTGATTGAGCAACACATTCTCAAAACGAGTTTATAACTGCTAAGTCTATTTTACTAAGCTTACTTTTAAAAGCATGATTTACTCTAAAATTGCATAAATTAATTTGAGCATGAGCTGTTGAGTTGAGGTGAGTGAATCGAGCTTCACTTTTCTTTGACTTATTTTACATGCCAATATATTCTATGTACTGACGTCCATTTGGGCCTGCATCATTTTATGATGCAGATACAGGTGATAGAGGGTTTTTGCATGCACATTATTGTGGTTTGGATTAGTACACTTCCAAAAGTTGGTAAGCCCTCTTTGCTCTCTGGGGGTATTATTTTATTTTATGAGTTGATTAGCAGACTTTCTCTATTTGACTGAAGTGTCGTTGGCCTGTCATGGCACTACTCTAGATTGTTGAGTAGTGGCTTCATAGACATTTGATAAAGGGTTTGGTGAGTCTCTTGTATCTAAACTTATTTTTATCTATATATATTATGACACAATAGAGTTATATTTTGTTTTAATGATGCCTGTCCAGCTAAGTTATTCTTCCACTGTTGAGTATGACGTGATGAAGAGACCATGTGTGAAATGCCCCACATGTTTTTCGAAATGCCCCATAATCATAATTTTCATATATCTCAAAATCCATGCATGATTTCGAAAACTGACATCATATTCTCGATTTGGAGGCAAAATTTATTGGAAAATGGGTATAACCCAGATTTTAGAGGACCCGTAGCGAAAAATAGTTTTTGCTGATTTTTCAATTTCAGTGGTTGTATATGCCCTGGCAGTGATGCGCTAGGGCCACAAAGCAGTGTATTTTTCACTCTATGTCTGGACCGCATCACGCCAGGGGAACGGAACAGTATATTTTATTTTCCTCGATTTTTCTATTTTGCCGAAGGGCATTGGGGTTATAGCGCCATGCCTACTGAAACGTGAAATTACCCATACTTAGCTATTTTTCAACTCTATAACTAACCAAAGCCCTCTATAAAACCTCTCTAAGACTCTATCAATTCTCTTATTCAAATATAAGGATTTTAACTCAATTTGGGGAATCAATGATTCATTTTAAGCTCTAAAACCACTTCAAGACCATTTTAAGGAATTCAAGATATAAGGTATGTGAGTTTCATCTATTGGGTCCTTTCACCCATGGAGCACAACCTTCCTTTTTATAAAAATTGTATGTTTTCAAGTTGTATTATCTATGGGTATCTCTTATTATGGATTATGAATATAAACTATGTCGGGGTTTTATGAAGTGTTGATTGACTATGCATGACTATTTATTTCCAAGCTTATTCAATGAATTGTCTCAGCTCATGACCTATGCCGAGCAACTAGAGGGGGGAAATCTAAGAAAAATAAGAAGTGCTGAGTCCAAGAGGGCTCATTTTGAAGGTGGTTTCCAAGGTTCTAAGGGTGGTCGATTTCCTCAAAGCCACAAGTTCCAAGGCCAAGGGTCTTCCAATGCTCCTAACAATATTTTTGCTAGTGATAACCCAAGATTCCAAGGTTGTAATGGTGGGATAACCCACCCTAAGTGCCAAAAGTGTGGAAGAAACCATGGTGTTCCGTGTTTGAAAAATTCTAATGCTTGTTTTGGTTGTGGTGAAGTAGGTCACAAGGTTATTGATTGTCCTCATACTTAGAACAAAGGTAGAGATGGTTGTCATCGAGGCCTAGGTACTAATGCTGGTCTAAGGGCAAAGGGAGGACAACAAGGGGGTGCTCCAAGGCAAAATAGGTTCTATTCTCTTCAAGGAAGAAAAGGGGTGGAGGAGGTACCCATTGTCATCACCGATATGTTAAAGGTCTTTTATTTTGATGTGTATGCATTGATAGATCCGAGTGCCACTCTTTCTTTCATTACTCCTTTTATTGCCAAAAAGCTTCATGTGAGTCCCGAATTATTGTGTGAACCATATCAAGTGTCTACCCCTGTGGGTGAGTCCATTTTTGTTAAAGGAGTCTACAGAAATTGTCCAGTGTTCATATTACATAAAGTCTTGCCTTGTGATTTTGCTGAATTAGATATGGTGTATTTTGATATCGTTCTTGAGATGAATTGACTATATGCATATTATGCTTCTATTGATTGTAGAACCCGTGGAATTAAATTCCAAATTCCCTAATAAGCTAGTCCATGAGTGGGAAAGTTGTGATCTGGTGGTCAAGGGTAAATTCATTTCTTGTCTTAAAGACGAAAAGTTGATTTCTAAGGGTTGCCTTTACTATCTTATGAGTTAGGGATGTTGAGTCCAAAGTCCTTCCTATTGAGTCGGTTCCGGTGGTCAATAAATTTTTTGATGTCTTTCCCGATGACCTTTCTGGTGTTCCTCCCAAAAGGAAAATAGACATTGGTATAAACCTCTTTATTAATACACAACCCATTTCCATTCCCCCATACGGTGTGGCCACGGTCGAATTTAAGGAGTTGAAGGATCAATTGAGGGTTTTGTTGGAGAAGGGTTTCATAAGGCCTAGTAAGTCACCTTAGGGTGCATCGGTGTTATTTTTGAAGAAGATAAATGGTTCTCTTAGAATGTGCATTGATTACCGGCAACCTAATAGAGTTACCATAAAGAACAAGTACCCTCTACCAAGGATTGATGACCTTTTTGATCAACTACAAGGGGCTAGTCACTTTTCTAATATTGATCTTCTGTCCAGATACCACCAAGTGAAGGTAAGGGAGTGTGATATTCCCAAGATGGCTTTTCGGACTAGGTATGGGCAATTTGAGTTTGTGGTTTTATCCTTTGGCTTGACTAATGCACTGGCTATATTTATGCATCTCATGAATAAGGAATTTAAACCCTACCTTGATATGTTTATGGTGGTCTTTATTGATGATATATTGATTTGTTCTTCGAGTGAGGAAGAGCATATGAACCACTTGAGGGTAGTGTTGCAAATCTTTGAGGGATGAGAGGTTGCTTGCTAAATATGAAAAGTGTGAATTTTGGTTGAAAAGAGGTTGCTTTTCTAGGGCATGTGGTGTCGGGTGATGGCATAATGGTGGATCGTAAGAAGATGGAGGTGTGATACTTTGTAACTCTATGCTCTTACACATCCATGTTTCAAGACTCATTTGGTCAGGCTTGGGGTGTATTAGGTTCATGGGAGACTCCTAGTACCTAACAAGTCCAACACTTCTCAAAGAGTTGAGTTTTGGGTGATGATTCATTCAAGGGTCAACTTTAAACAAGTATAAATCTTGGAACAATTCGAACTGGGTGGACCATAATATGTCAAATGAAATCAATTTGGGTTATCTTCGCAACGCACTTGGTTTCACCTAATTTCGATGTCGGATGAAGGATTTATGACTATTATCGTGAGATCCTCCCATGCAGTGAAGCCCCACGGGTACCCATACAGGCAGTGTGGCCTTGTACAGGTTGTGGAAAATGTCTGGGGATGGAAAATGGAATGGTAAGGATAGGTCTTGGTCCACGACCAGTGGTATGGGTTGTGTGACTCACCACTAGTCGTGAGGAGGGGTGTGAAGGTGTTCTAGGAGGTTTGGCTAGGGGTGGATGACATTGAAAGCTAAGGCATGAGCCACAACTACCTTGTACGGCTTGGGTGAAGGGGTATAAGCTGTGACACCTGGAAGTGTGCTGGCTTGCAACATTTTTTTGTCTAAGTGAGGTGGGAAGGACCATTAAACGGTCCGTGAAAGTGGCCGCCAAAGTGACGTCGACACTAACTTTTTCTCAAGTGTTCGAATTCCATTTTTCTATCTAAGTCTTGTCTCATGGGAACTCCACACAACCCATGGAGTGCCACACTGCCAGTGAAGTCTCCATTGATACGACACTTTGCCAAATTTTCCATCCGTTCACTAATGGCATTTTCGTAAATGCTAATTACTCTAATGCCCTTTTTAGACTTCCAATGCTATCTTAACCTTCTTAAAAGACCTTAAAAAGGTTGCAAAGGATCAAAATCATTACTCTCATCTAAAATACACTCCCAATTCTCTCAAAAGCCATGATCAATCTCTAATTCAATATCAAGGAAACCCAATAACAAGATTGGATTCAAAGATCATTTCCAAGCCTTCATCCTTCCCAATCTCAATTCCAAAGCAACTCTAGACCTAAGGTATGTGGTATTTAACTATTGGGTCCCTCTACCCATGGTGCCTAAACCCTATTTTAATTAATATTTAATGATTTAAAGTTTATTTTACAAATGAGTTTGCTAGTATGGACATGTCTATGAACTATGTTAAAGATATGTAAAGTTGTGACTATTTTGCCATGTATTGAGCTATAAATCTTTGATCTATTGTAAGATTTGATGAGGGGTTTGATGTATATTGCTTGAGGATATAGAGAGGTATTGATTGATGGTTTTACAATGGATTTACTTACATGATTTCATCTCTAAATTGTATGGCCTTATACTACCATTACACCCGTCAAGTGTTTGATAAAATGTCCGGTATGGTTTCTTGAGGAATTGAAGGTCCAATGCATGTCTTATGAGTTGAATGATTTTATGATGATTATATGATTATTAAATGATGATTGAAATATAATGGTTTAATGAGCTAGTTCTATGATATGCTTAATCCGAAAAGGGACGGGCTCCCGTAAGGAAGGTCACTTAGTCCGAAGAGGGACAGGCTCCCGTAAGAAAGGCCACTTTATCCAAAAAAGTACGGGCTCCTATAAGGATGGTCATTTAATCCAAAGAGGGATGGTCTCCCGTAAGGAAAGCCACTTAATCCGAAGAAGGACGGGCTCCCACAAGAAAGTCCACTTAATCTGAAAAGGGAAGGGCTCCCGTAAAGAAGGCTACTTAATTCGAATGGGCTCCCGTAATAAGGACCACTTAATCCAAAAAGGGATGAGCTCCCTTAAGGAAGGTCGCTTAGTTTGAAAGGGGATGGACTCTCGTAAGGAAGGTGGCTCCAAAAGGTCTTCTGTTATGTCGGTGAGACTTCTTTACACATTTATGTTATGATCTATGTAATATGAACGATTTGCAAAGCATGACTTACTTAAGAGTTGGTTATACATGCCATATTGTTATTATGCTATCTATTAGTTATTATTATGCATTTTGATTATGATGCCTATCTCTTGTTGCATTGTAACCCACATACTTAGTACATTCAAATGTACTAACACATATACTATGCCTACATGATGTTACCATGTAGCAATTGTAGCTCCATTTGGTCATCATAATCAGAAGAGGGATGGGCTCCCATAAGAAAGGCCACTTAATTTGAAAAGGGAAGGGCTCCCGTAAGGAAGGCTACTTAATTCGAAAAGGGATGGGCTCACATAATGACGACCACTTAATCCAAAAAGGGACGATCTCCCATAAGGAAGTTCACTTAGTTCGAAAGGGGATGGGCTCTCGTAAGGAAGGTGGCTCCAAAAGGTCTTATGTTATATCGGTTAAGACTTCTTTACACATTTATGTTATGATCTGTGAAAGATGAACGATTTGCAAAGAATGACTTACTTAAGAGTTGGTTATACATGCCATATTGTTATTATGCTATCAATTAGTTATTGTTATATATTTTGATTATGATGCCTATCTCTTGTTGTATTGCATCCCACAAACTTAGTACATTCAAATGTACTAATGCATATTCTATGCCTATATGATATTGCCATATAGGAATTGGAGCTCCATTTGGTCATCATCCTCCTCTACATGGCTAGTGGTATCCATTCAAGCTAGTTGGTGAGTCTTTATCTATGAGGGAAATATCTATGTTCTTAAGCTATGTAAAAAGACCATCCTTTTTTTTGGTATACTTTGACTATAAGGGTGAGCCAAGTTGCTTGTCTTGGCCCCCGTTAAGTCCTATGTTAGAGGAGTTGTTGGGCAAGTTATGTATTATGCTTGAGCTTTGACTTATTTATGATATTCAAGTTATTTAAATATGAGTCCCTCCCATGGTCCTAATTCCCTTATTTATGTTTCTTACGTTTTTTGTATTGCTTCGCGACCAAGGATGTGTAATGATATGCTATGAGGTTTGTTTGGGGTTCCTTTGGGTTCCCATCACCAGTCACATTAGGCCCTAGGCTTAGGTCGTGACAGGAAGTGATAAGAAATTGGACTAGACTATTGACTCCATTGGATATTATGAGTCTCCTGGGCTTAGTGGACTCCTATCGGAGGTTTGTTACTGGCTTTTCTTCTATTGCTTATCTTATGACAAAGTTGACCCAAAAGAAGAAAATATTCATGTGGACCGCTGAATGTGAAAAGAGTTTCCATTCTTTGAAAGATAAGCTTGTCTCCGCTCCTATCTCGACTCTATCAGAAAGGTTGGAAGGGCTTGTGGTATATTGTGATACCTCAAAAATTGGTTTGGGGTGCGTTTTGATGCAAAATAGCAAGGCGTTAGCATATGCCTCTAGACAACTTAAGGTGCATGAGTGAAATTACCCAACCCGTGATCTTGAATTGGCTATGGGGTTCATGTTCATGTGTTTACCAACCACAAGAGTCTCCAATATGTGTTCACACAAAAAGATCTTAACTTGAAACAAACAAGGTGGTTAGAGCATCTTATAGACTATGATATAAGTGTTCATCGGTAGTCTAGCTAATATTGATAATGGTGGTAAAGAGGTAGTTAGAGAAGTTCACCGGTTGGCTAGATTAGGGGTTAGGTTGGATGAAGTTGAAAATGGTGGTGTAGTGGTTGTTGATAGTTATAAATCTTCTTTGATTGAGGAAGAAAAGTCAAAACAAGATCTTGACCCTGTCTTTCTAGAGTTGATGACCAGAGTGAGCGACAGCAAAGTGGAGGTTTTCTCCCAAGGGGGAGATGGTGCCCTTAGGTACCAAGGTAGATTGCGTGTGCCTAATGTTGACTTAAGGGAGTTTATCTTGAAGGAGACCCATAATTCATCCTATTCTATTCACCCCAGTTCTACAAAGATATATAGAGACTTCAGGGCGATGTACTGGTGGGGTAGTATGAAGAGGGATATTGCCAAGTTCATATCCGGATGTCACAATTGCCAACAAGTGAAAGCCGAACATCAATGGTCGGGTATCCTATCACAAGATATAGAAATTCCTACTTCGAAGTGGGAAGAGATCAACATGGTTTTGTGGTTGGATTGCTTAAGACTTGGAAACAATTTGACAATTTGGTTGTTGTGAATAGAATGACAAAGTCGGCTCAGTTTCTACTGGTCAAAAACCACTTATGGTGCCGAAGATTATGCCAAGTTGTACATCTGTGAGTTGGTTAGATTGCATGGAGTGCCATTGCCTATCATTTCGGATTGTGGTGCTCAATTTTTTTCTCACTTTTGGAGGTCCTAGAGGTCTTGGTACTAAGGTTAAGCTTAGCACAACTTTTCATCCTCAAATAGATGGTCAAGCCGAGAGGACTATCCAAACTCTTGAGGATATGCTTAGAGCTTGTGTTTTGGAGTTTAAGGGTAGATGGGATGAACATCTTCCACTTATTGAGTTTTCTTACAACAATAGCTAGCACTCAAGCATTGGTGTGGTTCCCTTTGAAGCTTTATGTGGTCGGCTTTGTAGATTCCCAGTTGGGTCGTTTAAAGTGGGGGATATGGCCTTGCTAGGTTCGGATTTGGTCATGGATGCCTTGGAGAAGGTGAGGCTGATAAGGGAGAGATTGAGAAAAGCCCAAAGTAGACAAAAGTGCTACTCCGATGTGAGGAGAAGAGATCTTGAGTTCAAGGTTGGTGATTGGGTTTACTTGAAAGTCTCACCCATGAAGGGTGAGGTCTTTGGCAAGAAAGGGAAAGTGAGCCCAAGGTTTGTGGGTCCTTATAGAGTTTTGAGGAGAGTAGTTAAGGTTGCATATGATTTGGAGTTTCCAATTGAGATGAACATGGTTCATTCGGTCTTCCATGAGTCCATGTTCAGAAAGTGTGTAGGTGACCCAAGTGCTATAGTGCCCTTAGAGAATATGGGTGTTGTAGAAGATAATTTTTCCTATGCGGAGGTCCCGGAGGAGATTTTGGACAGACAAGTGAAGAGGTAAAGAAACAAACATATAGCTTCCGTCAAGAACCATTAGAGGAATCAACAAGTTGAAAGTGTCACATAGGAAGCTGAAATACAGATATCTCTTCAACTATACTCAAGCAAAAGGTAATAATTTAAGTCCCCGATATAATATCAAGTCTTCTGTGTTAGCATCTCATGTCATTTTGCATGCAGTCATTTTTATGGACAAGTTTATGGTGATTTTTGACATTCATGTTGAGATTTTTGAAAATAATGTTTTAATGCATTTGTTGCATTCATATCGAGCTTAAATCTTCATAGTTATTTCTCTTATGCATGTTAATTTGACATTCAGGGACGAATATTCCCAAGGGGGAGATATTGAAACGCCCCACATGTGCTTCGGAATGCCTCACATCATAATTTCCATATATCTCAAAAATCCAAGCGTGGTTTAAAAATCTGACTTCATATTCTCGATTAGGGGGCAAAATTCAGTGGGAGATTGGTATAAGTCAGATTTTAGAGGATCCATAGCGAAAAATAATTTTTGCTAATTTTTGAATTCTAGTAGCTGTCTGTGCCTTGGCCGCGATATGCCAGGGGCGCAAAGCATTATTTTTTGCACTTCGCGTCTGGTCTGTGTCGCGCCAGGGGTACAAATCAGTGTATTATTTTCCTTGGTTTTTCCATTTTGTCCAAGGGCATTGGGGTCATAGCCCTGTGCCCATTTAAATGTGAAATCACCCTTACTTAGCCATTTTTTAACTCTATAACTCACCAAAACCCTCGCTAAAACCTCTTTAACACTATCAATTCTCGTATTCAAATAAAAGTATTGAAACTCAATCATGGGATTCAAGGATTTATTTCAAGCTCTAAAACCACTTCAAGTTCATTTCAAGGAATTCAAGATTTAAGGCATGTGGGTTTAATCCATTAGGTCCTTTCACACATGGAGCCCAACCTTCCTTTTTATGAAAATTGCATGTTTTCAAGTTGTATTATCTATTGGTATGTCTTATTATAGATTATGAATATAAACTATGTTGGGGTATTATGAAGTGTTGATTGACTATGCATGACTATTTATTTCCAAGATTATTGCATGAATTGATTTGTCCATTGAGACTATGCATGTTTTAAGCTATGAAACCATGAACTATTATGAGCTTTTGTGATGGATCTCAAGGTACCCTAATGAGGGTTTTACTACATGTTGGTGGGCGAATTTTCATTGAGTTTGCTCATCTTATTTCACTCTTGAATTGCATGGTTTTGAACAAGTATCATGAAACCACCATGTGTTTGATAAAATGACATGACAAGAATTCTCATGTTATTGATGATCTATTACAAGATTTGCAAGTCAAGTGACTTTATGATGACTAAGTTCTTTCAAGTATGTATTGTATTCATGAAAAATATCAATGATTTTACAAGTATCATGTTAAGCCCTATTTCAAGAATTTTACCTCTTATGAGCCATTCATTTTAATGCAAGGGTTCATGTATGATTATTATCTACAGTCATGTTCAAGTTAGGATCACTACTAGAGGTCAATCATGTTTATGAGCTACTTAAGTCATATTCTTACAAGTTGATTAAAATATGATTATTTCAAGTATTTTGTGGGATTTGACTTAGCACTGACTCAGGCTTAAGATGGGGGCTTGACTCAAGGAATCATTATGTAAAGTCTTTAGTCTCTAAATTATGTGCCACCATAGGATTATGATTATTACCCTTGATATGCTAGTGGAACCATCTAGTTCATGTTATCATGTTTGGCTTGCCTTGGCAAGTAGACCACACTTCATCGGGGGGTGTCATACCCGATCACCTGAATCGAGGGAGTGTCAGGCCTCAGAGTCCAAGTTGTAGATGCTTGGTCTATGTTGGTTGAGGTCACTTCCGACATATGTATGATATATGTATTGTGCAAGATGAATGATTACAAGCATGTTTTATTATGAGCATTGATCATGCATCCCATATTAAGATTAAATATCCATTGTTTATGATTATGCATTTTGACTATGTTGTCTTACTTCTTGTTGCTTTGCATCCCACATACTTAGTACATTCAAACGTACTAACACATACTTTATGCCTACATGATATTATCATGTAGGGACCAGAGCTCCTTTTAATCATCCTCCACGTGGCTAGTTTGGTACTTTGGAGATAAGCATTGGTGAATCCCCAAGTCTGAGGACACTATCTACATTACTCTTGCTATTTTGAGACTTTAATATGCTGAACACTTGTTATTTTGAGGGTGAGCCCAGAAAGTGTCTTGGCCCCCCGTCCATTCCAAGTTAGAGGTGCTTTTGGATATTATCATATACTTAAGCTATGTGCTTGACTCTTTTATACTTTCATGATTATTAAAGACTTCCCTTAGCCTCTCTTCCATTCTTGTTATATCTTGAAATGCTTATTTTTCTTCCGTGACCAAGGATGTGCGATTGATATGTTAGGAGGCTTGTTTGGGGTCCCTTTGGGTTCACCATTCGTCATGTCACTTCTAGGCCCTAGGCTTGGGTCGTGACAAAGTGCTTCTCTCAGGGGTTAACAATAGTCTATGAGTGTCGGCCATGCCGAGGATACCTTCTCGGGGCTTGACAAACTTGGTATCACAGCCAAGAGTTTAAGAGTCCTAGGGAGTCTATAAAGCCTTATGTAGTAGAGTCTTGATTATGACTATGATGTGCACCACACTTCATAAGCGAGAGGCTATAGGACAGTATGAATGGTTACCCTTCTTTTGTATTCTGAGGTCGTGCGATAGAGTTGAAAACTCTATAAAATTCTTTTCTAACTCGTGCACATGGGATTGTAGATAATGCCTCCTAGAGGCACCATAACCCAGAGAAAAGCTTCAGCTTGCACTACTAAGAACCCTACTTAAGAGATGCCTCCTTAGATGGAAACAAGGGGCCAAGGTCGACCCACCAAGACTGTTAGTGTTCTTGTGATACCTACTGCTCCACCTGCTTCTAGTTAAGAGGCCGACTTTAGAGGAGGCTTTGCTATTCCCACCTATTGGTAGCTACCCAGACTGGGAATCAAGATTCACAAACCCTTAGTTGTAGCTCTCATGAGCCAACAACTACCTACAGACAGAGAGTGTTTCTGAGGATGAACCCACCTATCTACACGGGGTCTAAGGTTGAAAAGGAACCTCAGAACTTTATTGATGAGATGTGGAAAGTGCTGAAAACCATACATGCGATTGAGACTGAGGTAGTTGAGCTTGCTGCCTACGAACTCAAAGATGTGACCAATATTTTGTACAATCAATGGGAATAAGGTCGACGTGATGATTTTGAGCCCATTGTTTGGGATACGTTTGAGAGTGCCTTTCTCGATAACTTTTTCCCACGAGAGTTGAGAGAGGTGAAGGTTGAGGAGTTTGTGAATCTAAAACAAGAAGGGATGAACATTAAGAAGTATAGCTTGGAATTTATCTAGCTATCTAGGTATATTCCTGAGATGGTTCTGGATATAAAAGTGAAGATGAGTAAATTTCTGTCTGGATTGGGTAAGCATGTGAGGAGGGAGTGCAAGGTGGCATTGTTAATCCCAGGTATGGATATTTCTAGAATGATAGTTTAGGCCCAATAGCCTAAGGAAGACAAAAAGAAAGACAGACAGGAGCATTTGAGTAAAAGGGCCAGATCAACAGGGCCCGAGCCCATTCAGAGCAAGCAGAGAAAGGAAGATAAGCCGTATTTTACGAAGAAGTCTTCTAGCTATGCACCATCTTCAACTAGTGCACCAACTCAGGATGCACAGTCTCAAGCAAGTGCAACTCTTGGCTCTAAAGGGAAGACACCTTGTGGGAAACATAGTAGGATGTATTTGGGAGAATGTAGAGATGAAGGGAATTCTTGCTACAAGTGTGGCCAACTGGGTCACATTCGGAGAGAGTGTCTGGTGTTGGGCAATAAGGCTCAGACTTCTACAATAGCACCCTCAGTAAGGGGTAACTAGAGAGGTATTACACTAGGAGCAAGCAGTGAAACAAACCATCTGTATGTGATGAGGAACCTATAGGACCAAAAGGTTGCACCAAACATTATGACGGGTATGCTTCGAGTCTTTACCTTTCCTTGCTATGCTTTACTTGATTTGGGTGCAACTTCATCTTTTGTGATGCCATATGTGGTGAGTAGATTTGATATTCTTCCTAAATATTTGCTTGAGCCATTTTCCATTTCTACTCCTGTTGGTGAGTTCATTCGAGCTGAAAGAATCTATAAAGATTGTGTGGTGTCCATCTATCATAGGGATACCCTTAGTGATTTGATTGAGTTGGAGATGGTTGATTTCCATGTGATCCTTGGTATGGATTGGCTTCACGCCTACTATGCCTCCATTGATTTCCAAACTCAGACTATCAAATTCTAGTTTCTGAATGAGCCTGTTATTAAGTGGAAAGAAGATTCTGTTGTGCCGAGGGTAAGTTTACTTCTTACCTCAAGTCCCAAAAACTAATCTCTAAAGGATGTATCTATCACCTCATGTGAGTTAAATTTGATGATGTTGAGCCACCTTCTCTTGAGTCTATCCCGATCGTGAGCGAGTTTCCTGATCTATTTCCTGAGGATATGCTTGGAATCCCTTTTGATAAGGAGATTGACTTCGGAACTGATGTTCTTCTTGACACCCATCCTATCTCAATCGTGCCATATAGGTTGGTCCCCGCTGAGTTGAAGGAGTAGTTGAGAGATTTGCTAGAGAATGCATAAGGTCGAGTGTCTCTCCTTGGGGTGCTCTGGTCTTATTTGCGCGTAAGAAGGATGGTTTCTTTAGAATTTGTATTGCCTATCATAAGTTGAATAAAGTGACAATCATGAATAAGCACCTCCTTCCGATGATTAATGATTTGTTTGACCAACTTCATGGTGCCATTGTGTCCTCTAAGATAGACCTCAGATCAGGTTATCATCGGTAGAAAGGGAGAGAATGTGACATCCCGAAGATGGTTTTTCAAAATCCATATGTTCATTTTGAATTCTTGGTGATGTCGTTTGGGTTGACAAATGCACCCGCAACTTTTATAGACCTAATAAACAGAGTATTCAGACAATATCTCGACATGTTCATGATTGTGTTTATTGATGATATTTTGGTGTATTCAAGAGATGAGGAGGAGCATGCCAATCACCTTGGTATTGCTTTGCAAACGCTTCGAGATAATGAGCTATATGCAAAGTTTTTTAAGTGTGAATTTTGGCTCAAATCTGTGGCTTTCTTAGGTCACGTGATTTCTAGAGATGGAGTTCTAGTGGATACCCAAAAGATTGAGGCAGTTAAGAATTGGCCAAAACCTGATATAAGAAGTTTTTTGGGGATTGGTTGGCTATTTTCGGAGTTTTATTGAGGGATTTTCTTCCATATTCGCACTGTTGACTAAACTGACTCAAAAGAAGTTCAAATTTCAATGGTCCAATGAGTATGACAGGAGCTTCCAAGAGTTAAAGATGAGGTTAACTATTAAAATGGTGTTGACCTTTCCAAATGGAGTAGATGGATTCATTATCTATTATGATGCTTAGAGAGTGGGATTGGAATGCGTGTTGAGGCAGAAAGGGAAGGTTGTTGCTTATACTTCTAGGAAGCTTAAGGTGCATGAGAAGAATTAACCCACTCATTACTTAGAGTTGGCAGCGGTGATCTTTTCTTTCACATGTGATGTATTTATAGACCACAAGAGTCTGCAATATCTCTTCACCCAGAAAGAGCTTAACTTGAGGTAGAGAAGATGGCTAGTGTTGCTCAAAGACTATGACATGATCATTATATACCATCCAGGTAAAGCTAATGTAGTTATTGATGCTCTCAGCAGGTTATCCATGGGAAGCACAGTCCATGTATAGCAGGTAAAGAGAGGGTTATCTAGAGACGTTAACAGACTGGCACGATTGGGAGTTCAATTAGATAAAAAGAGGTGTTCATGTTTATAATGGGTCTGCATCATCTCTAGTAGCAGAGGTGAAAGATAAACAATAACAAGATCCTGTATTACTACAGTTGAAGGAGGATGTGCATAAGAAAAAAGTGATGGCTTTTGCAAAAGAGGGAGATGGAGTATTGAGATATCAAGGTAGATTGTGTGTTCCAGATATGGACGGTGTTAGAGAAAGGATCATGGCTAAGGCCCATAGTTCCAAATATTCCATCCACCCAGATTCTACTAAGATGTACCATGATTTAAGGGAAATCTACTAGTGGAGTGGAATGAAGAGAGATGTAGCTAAATTCATCTCCAAGTGCCCGAATTGTTAACAAGTTAAAGTTGAGGACTAAAGACCATGTGGAGTAACTCAGATATTTGATATTCTGGAGAGGGAATGGGAGATGATCAACATGGAGTTCATCACCAATTTATTGAGGTCCCGCAGAAAGCATGATTCGATTTGGGTGATAGTTGATAGGATGACTAAGTCTACTCACTTCTTAGCAGTCAAGATGACTGACACTGAGGAAGATTATTCCCGGTTATATATAAGAGAGATTGTTAGATTGCATGGAGTTCCCTTATCTATTATCTCAGATAGAGGAGCTCAATGTACCGCTTCGTTTTGGAGACCTTTTCAAAAGGGTTTGGGTACAAAAGTGCACTTTAGCATAGCTTTCCACCCTAAAATAGATGGTCAGGTAGAATGCACTATTTAGACAATGGAGGATATGTTGAGAGCTTGCGCTATTGATTTTAGGGGTAATTTAAAGAACCACTTGCCTTTGACAGAGTTTTCTTACAACAACAACTTCCATTCGAGTATTCAAACGGCCCCGTATGAGGCACTCTATGGGAAAAGGTATAGGTCCCTGATTTGATAGTTAAAAGTAGATGAAGTAGAGTTGATTAGTCCATACTTGGTTCACCAAGTTGTGGAGAAGGCAAAAATCATTCGAGAGAGGCTGAGTACTGCACAGAGTAGACATAAATCCTACACTGATGCCTAAAGGAGAGACTTAGAGTTTGAGGTCAACGATTTGATGTATTTGAATGTATCGCCCATGAAGGGTGTGATGAGATTCAGAAAGAAAGGGAAGTTTAGTCTGAGGTACATTGGCCCTTATTAGATTATAAAAAGAGTGGGCAATATGGCTTTTGAGTCGGAGCTACCACCAGACTTAGAGGTCATCCACCTAGTCTTCCATTTCGATGCTTAAGAAGTGTTTGGGAGATCCACAATTAATTGTGCATGTTGAAAGTATTGGGGTGAAAGATAGCCTTAGTTATGAGGAGGTTCCTGTTCATATCCTTGATGGTCAGGCTCGAAAGTTAAGAACTAAAGAGGTTGCATTTGTCAAAGTCTTGTGGAGGAACTAATTCGTAAAGGAAGCTACTTAGGAGGCAGAGGAGGACATGAAGGCCAGATATCCCCATCTATTCTTGCCTGCTAATGATGAGAGAGTTGATGGTAAATATTGTCCTCTAAATTCTTAAATTTCTATTCCATCATCCTCCTCCTCAGTGTGGCTAGTAATATATATTCAAACAAGTTGGTGAATCCTCAATTTTGAGGACTTAATTGTCTAATTTATGCTATGTATTAACTCTTCTTATATTGGAAACTTATGATTATGAGGGTGAGTCCGGTTGCTTATCTTGGCCCCCGCTAAGTTCTATATCTAGAGCTGCTGCTGAACAATTTATGTATTATGCTTGAGTTTGGACTCATCTATGTTATTTAAGTACTAAACTTTCTCCCTTAGTCCCAATATCCCTTGTTTATATTTTCTCTTGTTGTTTATTCTTGCTTCTGCGACCAAGGATGTGTGTATGATATTCTATGAGGCTTGTTTGGGGTTCGTTCGAGTTTCCCATTCATCGTGCCATATCTAGGCACTAGTTTGGGTTGTGATAAACTTGGTATCAGACCACTAGGTTGTTAATAATCCTTGGAATCTAACATGATGAGTTGATTAGGGTCTTATTCATGGTTGTGAAACGCGCCACGACTATCAATAAGAGCCTGTGAGGCATTTTAGGAAATGTTTCCTTTCTTTCTACCCTATGTCATGCTATAGGTGTTAAGGTAAGGTTTGCCCCCTAACTCTGTTCTTGCTATGCTAGATTATTCCTAACACAAGAGGGAGGAGCCTGCACATCCGATGTTGTTATCGATATGTTGAAGGTTTTTGGTTTCATGTGCATGTTTTAATAGTTTCAGGGGTTAGTATTTCTTTCATTACTTTTGTTGCTGGTAAGATTCATGAGTGTCCGGAAGAGTCATGTGAGTCTTTGTTGCTAGAAAGGTCTATAAGGGTCGCCCTATGTTCTTATTGCATAGAGTCTTGTCTTGTGATCTTGGTTGAACTTAGCTTTATGGGTTGGAGATCTTAAAGTGGTTTGGCTAAATGCATATCATGCTTCCAATGAGAGTAACCCATAAGGTTGTAATATGATGGTTAAGGAGATATGATCTATTTGGTCAACTACAATAGGCTAGTCACTTTTCTAAGATTGATCTTCAGTTCAGGATTTTTTTTTCCGAGTGAGGATGAGGGTAGGTGATATCCCCAAGTCTCTTTTCGGACCAGGAGTGAGCATTTTGAGTCGTGGTGGGGTTGGTTGGTTGACTAATGCATTGACTATGTTTATGGGTTTCATGAATAGGGTCTTAAAACCCTACCTTGGCATGAATGTGGTGGTCTCTAGTAATAGAGCATTAACTAATTTACAGCTTGTGAATCATTTAGGGGTAGTGTTGTAACTCTTGGAGAATGAGAGGGTCTTTTCTAATTATGACAAGTGTGGATCATGGGTAACAAGAAGAATGTTAGAGCTCCTTAAGGATTATGATATGAGTATACATTATCATCCTGGTAATGATAATGTTTTGGCGGATGCTTTGAGTAAGGCTTTTATAGGTAGCCTTGCATGTGTTGATGGTCACAAAGAATTGACTAGAGAGGTCCATCGGTTGTCTAGATTGGGAGTTAGGTTAGAAGAGATTGGCTATAATGGTGTAGTGGGGACTAATGGTTCTAGATCTTTCTTGGTTGATGATGTGAAAGATAAGCAACACCTTATCCCTAGCTTGTTAGAGTTGAAGACCTTGGTGAGAGATGATAAAGTGGGGGTTTTCTCCCAAGGGGGAGATGGTGTTATTAGATACTAAGGTAGGCCATGTGCGCTTATGTTAATGATTAGGTTCATCTAGAAGTTCCGCCCATGAAGGGGTGTGGTCCGATTTGGCAAGAAATGGAGTTGACTTTGTGGTTTGTGAAGTCCTTATAGAGTATTGAGTGGGATTGGTGAGGTTGCATGCGAATGGGAATTTCCTATGGATATTGATATGGTTCGTCCAATCCTTCATGCTTCTAGGTTGAGGGGATGCGTTGGTGACTCTAGTGCTATAGAATTCCTTTAGGTTGTGGGTGTTGTAGAGGATAAGTTGGCCTAGGAGAAGGTCCCAGTGAAGGTATTGGATGGAAGTGTGGAAGACTTGATTAATAAGGATGTAGTATTCATCATCCTCTGGAAGGATCATAAGTCGAAAGTGTCTCTCGGGGAGCCGAAGCGCGCTTAGAAAAGCAATACCCATACCTCTTTCACTCTATTTAAGCGTTGATAACAGATAAAGTCCTTTTTATGATCTCAAATCTTATGTTTCATCCCTATGTCATTTGCATGCATTCATGTTTTGTTGACAAGTTCCTGATGATTTTGGCACTTATGTTGAGATTTTGAAAATGGTGTTTAAAATGTATTGTTGCATTCGTTTTGGGGCTAATTCCTCCATGATTACTCTTCTTATGTACATTTCTTTGACATTCGAGGATGAATGGTCCCAAGGGAGAGATATTGAAACGACCTTAAAAAGTGCTCGAAATTGTGCCTCGGAAATGCCCATAATCATAATTTCCTTATATCACAAAATTCGTACGTGATATCGAGAATCTGTCTTCATATTCTTGTTTATGGGGAAAAATTGAGTTGCAATAGATCTAATCCCCAATTTTAGAGCAACCATAGCAAAATTTGAAATTTCAAAATTTGCGTATTTCAGTGACCAAGCGTGCCCTAAGAGCGACGCCAGGGGCGTGGAGAGGTGTAGTTTTTGGCTATTTTTCTTGTTCTGGACCAATACCTTTGGGTCTTGGGCCCAAGTCTCCCCATGCATAAAAACACCTATACTTAGTCATTTTCTATCCCATTTCAAGACATTCCCCAAAACCCTCTCTAAGACTTAGCCAAATATTTTACTCAAATTCAAGTGTCCCAAACTCATTCCAGATCTCAAGAAATTCATTCAATCTTTAAGCTTTCACACAAATCTAATTCAAACTTATTCATGTCATTAATGACCATCGTGGATCCCCTACATCAAGCCAAGTTCAAAGGAATTTCCGTTGAATATGTTTTGCACAAGTACCGGTAGGAGGGTCAATTTTAAAGGGGAATATCACTTAGCACACAAAGACCTGGGTGGCCCATGACTTACCAAATTAAAGCTCGTTGAATCAGCTTTTCCAATGCACTTGGTTTCACCTTATTTATATTTCGGATGACAAAGTTATGCCTATTTTTGTAGAACTCATCTGTGCAGAGTTGTATACAAGTTTTGACATATTCCGTTTCATTAATGGAATTTCGTAAATTTAGTTATTTCTATTGGCCTTTCGAGGATTTCTATGCTATCTTAACACTTCCAATATACTTAAACCCTACTTTTAAAGATCAAATTCACTCCTCCCAATTGGAATACACTCTAAAGTTCTCTCAAATGTATCTACCAAACCCCAATAAGAATTCAAGGAAACTCAAGAACAAGTTATGGATTTCGAGACCCATTCCAAGCTTCAAATCTTTCTCAACTCAATTTCAAGAAATTCAAGACCTAAGATATGTGGGTTTCATTCATGGGTTCCTTTCACCCATGAAGCCCAATCTTCCTTTTTATGACAATTGCATGATTTAAAGTTGTATTTCTTATGGGTATCTATTATTATGAAATATGAGAATGAAATATGTTGGGGTTTAGTAAAATATTGTTAATTATGCATAAATATCTATTTTGAGCTTATAATATGAAATGATCTTTGTCTACTGAGACTATACATGATTCAAGCTATGTCATTTATGAACTATTGTGAAGTTTTGATAAGTTTTGATAAGTTTTGCAAGTTACCCGTGATGGGATTTTAACAAGATGTTGGTGGGACGATTTACATAATTTTAA